>JARYZH020000596.1:0-113441 GCA_030021035.2 Notholithocarpus densiflorus
ACTGCAATCCTATACTTAAGCCATGCTCATAAATAGTTTAATAGCAGATGTGAAGGCTATATTGGGACATTCTACAATGAAAGCACATCAAGACTTTATTATACATTGATTTTCCATTAGAACGCATACATTCTACAATGGGATGCCTTTCTTACAATAGTGAAGCTGTTTCTGCATAATACCAACTACCTCAAGTAAAACAAGCTATAATAAGATCCACCTTTACAAAACCAAATAAACAGTGCCTAAAAATATATAGTAATTAAATACCACCCTAAAAATAAACTGGCAAAGTCGCAAAGAAGTCAGTTTGGCAAAACCTTTGGAGCACCACACTAACATGAACTCACAGCCCCTAATCATCAGAACGCAAAGTCACAACAAGTTTGGAAAAACTGAATCTCTACAAAGCATTTCAACAAGCACTTTTTGTGCCGTTAAAAAAAATTAATAATAAAAGAACAAAATTGGTACCGACGTTATTCCTGCATTCGAAGTCCTATCCTTAAATAATTAAACCAAAAGCCTAATTTGTGATCAAGTGATAACTCTCTTTAGGGTCCGTTTAGAATCTACTTATTTTGCTGAAAGTACGATAGATAAAGGTAAAAGTAAGCTGAAATAGTACAATAAGACCCATAAAATATTTCTATTGACACATTGTACCTATGAATAGTAGTAAAAATAAGCTAAATAGTAAAATAAGTTGGCGAAAAATAATTTTTGCCAAATAGACACTTAATATATATATTTTTTAATCTGAATTTAATCCAAAGTGGAGAGAGATTTTGTAAGGTGTGGATATACCTGACTAAATCGATCCAACTGAACAAACCGGACACTGATAAAAATAAAATAAAATAAATCAACCCAACCAAACAATCCGGATCCTAATCAAACTATACACGTGATTTGGCTCTACATTAATTAATGATTGCTGAGAATTTTTGATCTCCTTATCCGTCTCTTTTATACATCTTCTCTCGCAGGTCAAGAGATAACACTGATCTTTTTAAAACGGCCTCAACTCGGCTCAATCTCTTTAAAAAGCCACCTAGCCCGGTTTATTTCTCTAACAAGTAACAAACCCAAGGCCAGCCTCACTACAAATCTGAGTCCAATCATCTACACAGCTAAACCCATCAAAATTCTTAAAGCCCAACCCAATTTCAATAACCTAAACCCAAGCCCAAATCCCAACTCCCAACTTTACATATTTACACTGACAACCCCCAAATCCCAACAACTACACGAACACACCCTGACTATAAACAATTAAATAAAATACCATAAAACTTACATTAGTTGCATAAATCCCCCAGAAATTTATGCATTTGCCATAATACCCCCCTCTCCATATCTTATCGGAATAGCCAGGGGTGTAGCCAGGAATTTTTGCTTGGGGCCAAGATAAAACTATCATTTGATTCAACAAAAAACTCAAAGTATAGTATATCTAGAACACAAGCTTATTGATAGAAATTTTTTGCCGGATCATTCCATAAAGGCTTTTGACATTCCTTCTCACCCAGGAAGTTTACCTGATGACATTCAAGTTTGCATTGGGGGTATTGATTCCATTGCATCAGAAAATGTGTCAGCAGTAGAGATTAGCTTGTCAAGGGAAATGATAATTACAATTGGATGCTGGCTTGGTAACGACTAACGAAGAACAAACAAAGATACTTCTATCTTCAACAAGATTTTCCGATGGAACTTTTGGTGATCAGTTATTTGAGCAATTGGTTCGACATGGTATGTATATGCTGATTTATATTCTTTATTTTACTGTTGATAATTTTTTCCTATCAATATATATTTTTTCCTTGGGAGTTTGAATGGGAAGCCTTTAAAAGCTTCTGGCTTGTCATTTCCACAAAGCTAATGATACTGCATTACTTTTAATTATCAGTATCATCTCCACCACTACTACTACTACTTCCAGATTTCATATATTTTTCTTTCCAAACCTTTGATTCTTTTGTTTCAATGCAAACTATGCTTTGATCCTTTTAGTTCTGTTTTTGAATCTTTTCCTGATATGTTAAACTCTTGACGTTTGCATTTTGCATGTGTTTTGATTTTCAAAAGATTATTTGTTGTTGGTAGTCGACACTTGTTTAGCACACCACAATTTAACTTGATCCACTTTCCCATTGTATCTGTATGGTTCTTCTATCTTTTAAGCTTAATTCCTCTCCCCTTCCAACCCCTCTCCCTGGCGTAGGGTACCCCGGGTGAAATGCTAAAAACTAGACATGGCAAAACGGGTCAAAATTTTCTGACTTGACCCAAACCCCATTTTTTTGACCCAAAGCAAAAACGGGTTGACCTGTGACCCGACCAGTATTTTTTGCAGGTCAACCCGACCCAACCCGAACTCGAACCATTTTTTTAAAACTATATTTTTTTTTGGGTAAAAAAAAATAGTAAAATTAAAACAATATTGGTTTAATTGTTTGTTGTGAGCTTTAAGGAAACAATTGATACATTTACATAACTGCATGCAAATTAATTGAAAGATGAATGATTGAACATTTTGTAATGAGTAAAGATTTTTAGATAATCTGGTTAAAGTAAAGTTAAAAACATAAATTTAAAATTATAGACATATGTGAGAAACATTCACAAAGTTTAAAGTAATGGAAAATGGTAATCTATTATGGTATTAAAGAGAACAGTCTTGAGTTTGAACCACGTCGCACTCTAAACCTCCCATTATATTAAATATTTTGCCCTATGCATTAAGAGGGAGTTTAAACCCACACTTGAGGGGGGTGTTAGAACAAGGGTTAAATTATTAAACTCGTCATTTGTTATCAACTTAAACTTTTGGAATATGTAGGTATTTGTCACTTGTCTTTACTCTTTAGCACTACAGTTATTTATGAAAAACAACCCTAACATGGGAGGTTAATATCAATTTTTGATAATGCAAAGATCTCTGTACAATATTACTTTGGAGGATGGTGAGTGCAACCCTCTCTTTGCTTAAGTTAAAATAAATAGGTAAAAGAAGAAGAAGAAGATAAAAGGAATAAATTATGTTATGAATATAATTTCATATATGTTAGGTTCTCTAAAGTTGATGGTCAATGTAATCATTTTCTGACTCCTTTTTGTCTGTCTTGCTATTTTCTACTTACTATTTGAGTTTGTGTAGGTGGCATACCCTTGCCAATATTTTCTGAGTGATGGCTAGCCAAAGAAAAGTTCTATTTGGTTGATTTATTTATTCTCTCTTCATTTCCTGGTGCAACATTCCAAGGATGCAATGGATTGAGTGTCAAGTATCTGGTAAAATTAATAATGGCTTTGGGATACTAGTTGCAATTCAAATACGTCTTATGTTTCTTGGTAGAAATGATAAGCATACCTGGTCACTTATCCATATAGGCGATCTTTTCCATGTTCACTGCTTGCTCATCAAGCTGACCAGTGTTTTTTGTAATCTCTTCATGAGGTATAGTCATCTTCTTGAACCATTTCATAAACAATTCGTGAAGGAAGATTCAACTGATGCATGCATCTCGTGTTCTTGATCAAAAGATTGCAGCCCATAATCATATAGGTATAAAGTATAAACCCTCCAAAAACTCTTTCACCGGAAAAATGAAATGGTTGCTCGCTCATGACCTCTGGGCCTTCTCCCAAAATTTAAAAAGAAAAAGTAAATAAATAAAAAAGGTCTTCTTAACATGGAACATTTAAGGGATTGGGCAATGAATAAATCTCTCATTGTCTAGGCACTTATTTTTATAACATCATGTGGAAATCTGTTTAGGGGAATACTTGCCTACTAAAAAATAAAAATAAAGATCAAAAGCATATGAAAAAACATGGGCCCAATAAAATCACCTTACACTACAGGGTTGGGCTTTGATTCCCTCTAAAAATCATGTAGTCTTTTCTTCCCCCTACTAAAAATCATGTTGTTAAAAATCCATCATAATATACTTAGCCCAAAAGCCCATCGATTCAATTTCCTTTCTAGAATACATGATGTGGGCCAAAAAAGCCCAATAAATCTCCTCACCAACCAGGAGAAAAAATCCCAAGGAACCGGCTTCTTGCAAATCTAAATGAAAGGCTACCTAGGCCACCCATCTATTAAGCAAGATTCAGTTCACACTAAAATGATAGGCCATGAAAAAGAATGGCATAGCCTAGTCGAAGACGGTAAAATTATATAGCAAATAGAGAAACCGAATGGTAGCTATACTGTTTAACTCCTTGATTAGATAGAACCAAGTGCGCAGCAAGACAATCTACACTAAAGAACAATATATTAGGTTAAAGTATAAGAAGATGGACACAAGGCGAACATGATTGTCTTCTCTATTTATAGGGGAATGGATGGCTTAGCTTTAAAGCTAAGTTTTTAGCTTTCTTTTGAAGCTAAGGGTGGAGATAAGCTGGAACAGATTTGGTGTTGATTCTCATTTAAAATTTGAAAGGAAGTTGAAGATGGTGCTAAACTTGTGTTACCTTCTACACCTGTTTGGTGTTTTGGCTATAACTTTCTGCTCAAAATTGAAGTTAATTCAGCATTAGTGTCTTTTGATAGAAAATTTAATTCTCTACAACTTTTCTAGAAATAAAGAAAACCAAATTTCAATTTTATCTAGGCCAAAAATTCGATTCAAGTTGTTACTAAAAATAGTAACGCTTTTGAGCGTTTTTAGTTATTTTCAAATTTTTTCATGGATCGTATCTTTTTCTCTATCCAACTTGTTTTTCAAAAGAGCAGATAAGATGCCATAAAGGAAAACCCCTTTTATTATTTCTTTAAAAATAATAAAATAAAATGAAATCCAATCAAAATTCACATTTAATTAATTTTAAATTAATTATTGTTGGAACCAATCAAAATTAAGTATTTAAAATAAGATGTGATTGGGGCTCATTATGTAGGTGAGCCACGATCATTGAAAATTATTTGTATGATAACTTTTGATCAGGTGGTTCAATCAAGGCCCATGACATACTATTGTGATTGTTAGAGCATCAAAATTTGTTTTGTATCACATATTTGAAGATCTAACTGTTTGAATTATAATCATGCCCTTGGTGCAAAATTACTGTTTTGCCCTGAATATCGGTTAAATGTAAGTTGTAAAATGGGGTGTCTACAGAATGCCCCTCATTGACAGAGCTTGAAAAGCAAATGTCAATGTAAAAGAAAGACACCAAATTCCAATGTGTGACGAAAATTTGTGAAAGTATGGGATTTTCATTGCAATTTGTGGATTTTAGAAAAATTTTGAATCTGAAAATTGCTCGAAAAAACTTTTGTGAAAGACTTGATAAATTTTCTAAGAACTTGTTGGTTTATAAAATTTCTGAACTAGAATGTGTTGGCAATTTTTTTTTAAAGGAAAAAAAAAAAAAAACCTTGTCGGGTTTTTTGAGGAATTTTTTTTTTAGATATTTGAAAACTTTGTTAGGTTTACTTGTGAAGATCTTGGCAAATTTTCTAAAAACTTGTCCTTTTTTTTTTTGAAAATTTTTGAACTTAAAATTTGTTGAAAATCTTTGAACTTAAAATTTGTTGAAAATCTTGTTGTATTTTCTTTAAAAAAAACCTTGTAGTATTTTATGAAAGTTTTGATAATCTTGTTGTTGATGCCCACTTTTAACAAAAATGTCCAATGGTAGAAGAAGCCCAACAATATAAAGAAAATGGGGAGAAAATAGCAAAGTCAAGACCAAGAAGCCAAGATGGCAGGAATAATGGTCAACAGACCCACACGAATGTAATAAGTGGCAAAGAAGGAGTAAATGGGTTGAGAAAGCCCAAGGAATGAAGGTAGTAAACTCATAGGAATAGTAAGAGGTAGAGAAGAAGTAAATGGGCAGGGGAAGCCCAAGAAATGAATTAGTAAATTCGTAGGGTTGGCATAAAGGGCAATAAGCCCAAAAAGTAATAAGAGATAAGGATGTGGTAATTGGGCCGGGGAAGCCCAAAGAATTTAGCAAAAGCCCATGGGAGTGAAAGAGGTAAGGAAGAAGAAAATGGGCCGAGGAAGCTTGAGTAATGAAATGAGCCAAGGATGCCCAAGGAATGAAATGGGTCGAGGAAACCCAAGGGATGAAATGGGTCAAGGAAGCCCAAGGGATGGAATGGGCTGGCCTAGCAGGAATGCTAGCTAGTAAAGCCCAAAAGAAGAAAAAATGTACAAATGGACTGGTAGGAGCTTCATCCCGTAAGCCCAGAGGTAACAACAAGGTAAAAGAGAAGTAATGTCATAGCAGAAGCAGTGCAGCGGCATGGCAAGATCATCAGCCAGCCCACGGACATGAGAAAGAAGCGGACATAGGCCAGGTAGAAGGGAGAGGGCCTACACCCAAGTAATACCTAGTCTAAAGAGGAGATGGAATGTAGAGAACGAAAGCCCAAAGACCCATGTATCTTTCACGCCGCAAGAGCTAAACAAATGCTAGAATGTACAGCAGAATCGGACAAACGTGGAGGCAATGACAAATGCGTGAAGGCCAGAAAAGTAATGGATTTAGAGTGGAAGTGGAGCATGCACACAGGGCCCAAGCACCACCTACCTATACCCAGCTAATATAGGGGAGGTAGGCCATGGGTCAAGGGTATGAAAGGGTGTGGTCTAGCGGTAGGGAGAAGGGAGATCCTATTTTGGGGTTCCCGTTTAAACTCTTTCGGGAAGAAATGTCTTACTGGAATAACATCTAACCTAAGAGAAGTAAGCACAAATTGGAATCACTAGGTGCATACCATAGAGGTAGGTGAGGAAGAGGTTTAACTTTTATCCAGATGAGAGTATTGAAAACAAAGGGAGGTAAAAGACAAAGCAAGAACCATTTTTGTCTAGGAATGAGGTGTGGTGTAGCCAACACAATGTAATGGTAGTGGCTGGGCAGCTGGCAGACCAGTGGGCAGTCTTGGAAGGACGCCCACAATGAGCCAAAAGCAGTTAAAGGGTAAAAATGGTAAATCCTGTCGCGGTAGGCAGTATAAAAAGGCCATAGGCGTGAATAATGAAAGAGGAGGAACAATGGCAAACAAGAAAGAGAAGTAGAAAGAAAGAAAAGAAAGCAGAGTAAACCAAAAAAAGGAAAGGAAAGGAAAGATACAGAAATCCCAAATAAAGGAAGAAACATGAGTGCTAGGCATGCATCAATAGGCTACCCATTTTTCTCCCTCACAATAGACCCACTCGCTGATAAGCTAAGAATTCAAGTTTCAGCCATCTAGGTTCTTTTTCCAAAGTGTGTAATCTCTATGCCAGGAGTTCTCTCTGAGGTTACCCACATTGGAGATCGGTTCCCTTTTTAGGCTTGCATCCGTTGAATAGCTAAACCAATTCCTTTGGCAAATGAATCCATTTTTTTTTTCCTGGTTGATAAATGACTAACTCGTTATCCTACTGCAACTTTTCTTGTTGTAATTTTGTTATTCATAACTTTATTGCTCTATTCTCCCTTGTCATGTTATTTATATATCATTTTTTATTAGTAGAAATGTTTTAGTTATCTTGCCGTATCGTGCTTCTTGCTGTAATATCTGCAATAGTCATTCCTGCCGTGAGCACATGGTACATCTAAGGCTCCTGCTAAGGTGTGTCTATGTGGGGATGGCCCAACTTGCGTGCAAGCTGGCCTAAGGTGTGTTTCAGTTAGGCTGGTTCCAACTCTCCTACCTCAGAATCACGAGCCATGGTAAAGTAGGAGAAATGAAGCCCAAAACACAAAAAAGGCCCACCACACTTGTCAAAATCTAGAATTTGTGAAAACACGTTGGGAATTCTTGGAATGACCTTGTCGTGTGTTTTGGAAAATGGATGAAAACCTTGTTGGGTTTTTGTGAAAGCTGTAAAAACCTTGTGATTGTTCTGAAAACATTGTGGAGCCTTATTTTTTTGAGAGATATTTAAAAATCTTGTAGGATTTTCCTCGATTTCTGAAAAAGATGCCAAAATTTTCTAAAAATCTTATTTGATTTTTCTAGAAAGTCATGAAACCTTTTTTGAAAAACCTTGTTGTTTTTTCTTTTTTGAAAATTTTGTTTAAAAACCTTGTTGGGTTTTGAGAATTTTATTAGGAAACCTTGCCTGGCTTTTTGAGAATTTTTTGAAAAACCTTGTTAATTTATATTTGGATTTGTTGCATGAATTGTGAAAACATTGTTGAGTTTTATTGAAAAATTGTTGAATTTCCAGAGTTTTGTGAAAATGTAAAAGTCTTTTAGAATATATTTTGAATTTGTACAAAAATCTTATTGCATTTTATGATTTTCTAAAAATGTTTTAATTCAAAAATCATGTTGAATATTCTGGAATTTTGTGAAAACATTGTTGAGAAATCTTGTTTGGGGTTTTGAAAATTTTGTTTTAAAAAAAAAAAAAAAAACCTTTTTTGTTTTTTTGAAGATTTGTTACATGAATTATGAAAACCATGATGGTTTTTGTTAAAAATTTGGGAGAATTTTGAAAACCTTTTCAGTTTTCCTTGAGAAAAGTTATGAATTTTCTAAAAATCTTGTTGGATTTTTTGAAAACCTTTTTGTGATTTTTTAGGAAGGTGTCAAGCCTTAGAGTCTGAGATGTTGGATAATACTCTATTAGAGTCCAAGGATTGAAAATAAGAGAGACTTCAAGTCGATCAATGTGAGACTTCTTAGTCAATCAAGTTGATGTAGAATGTGAGGGACTTACAGTCAACTTCAATGAATGCAAGAGACTCCTTAATCGAGCCTTATGTGATGTAGGAGACTTCTTAGTTGATACATGTGAGATGTGAGATTTCTTAGTTGATTTAGTGATCTGGACTTGAAGTTTCTATTGAATGCTGAAATGAATGAGAAATCCTTGCTTAATTACTGCAAAGATGAAAATTTTCTCTTCTCAAGCTTGTTAGAAACCAGTTAATTTGGACCAATGCCCCTAGTATAACACATGCTTGCATAGAAAAATAGATGAAAAGCTTGCATATGAAAACTAATCGGCCAATACTCATAATTTAGGCATGCTTAATGCAGATAAAAAAGAAAATGGGCCATGCCCCTAGTTTAAAGCTATTTGCAAACAACTTTGGTCATTTTTTTGATTTGATGCCTTACCGAGGTTTTTAACAGGTTTCCTACACACCTCTCTTCAAGAAGACCAGGTCAGACATAGTTCAAGTCTATAGGGAAAACATCTAGTCCACCTAAAAGATGATCATGGCTTCTAGCCAAACCTTGCATGTTATTTTCAAAATGGACATGTCCATGATTTTTTTTTTTTTGGAAAGAAATTGATTTTCTTTTTGTTTTGAAAAACCATTTGGTGCACTGTGGTGTCTTTTGAGAAAATTCTTTTTTCTTTTCCAAATGATCACGAGATAATCCTTTCAACAACTATTTTAGCATATCATACTATTTAAGAGTCAAGTCAATCTTTTTGACTAAAAAGGATCAAAGCCATTAAATACATGTAATCAAATTTGCATCTTCTTTTGAACATTGTTGGATTAGGTCTTCAAAGACAACCAAAGAAATGAAATGTAAAGATGTTTGAGAGTCATGTATTTTTTTTAGAGTGCTACAAGTTTGGGAAGGACATTTTTTTTGGGAAAGAAACAAAGAGGAGTGCCCCAAATTTGGGAATCACATTTGTTAGAAACAAACAAAAGGGAGTGTCCTCAGTTAGAAAATTCTTTCATGTCATTTGAGAATTTAAAAAACTGTCATAGAGATTACTTGCCAGTGGGGCTTGATAACCTCAAGCATTTCCTTTTTAATCCAAGAGAAATTTTGCTAGAGTTAAGGGTGTGCCTATGACTAACAGAACTTCAAGGAGGTCTTTATGCTTGGGTTGTAATGTAGGCTAGGTTCAGGTTTTGAAAGAAAATATATAAAAAGACTCAAAATCTCATGTATGATATCCCCCTCAAGTATGCATTACTCAAAAGTTAGGTATTAGAAGAATTTTCTTGTTTCTCCCTTCCTTGACATTGTGCTAAAATTCTCATCATTCTTATCATCTGCTCACTGGTCATCATGGATCATTTGTATCAATGTTGATGGAGGATATAGGATTTATTTTAGTATTTTTGAACTGATACCTCTCATCTGTCTTTGGGTCCACTCTTACTCGAACAAGACCCTTTAGAAGCACAATTTAATAATCACATCTGGAATTGGAAGTAGCATATTTCGTTCCTCCACACCTTTTGGTGCAACAAGTCAGTCTGCATCTGGTGCAAGCAGCACCCCTGCCTTTAGTGATACAACCATGCTTTCATTTAGTGCTACAAGCACACCTGCAATAGGTGCCATGCCCACCCCTACCTTTGAGGTTAGCATCCCTGCCTCAATCTCATTTGTATCATTCGACAATAAAAGAATAGTAGGATATAGGATTTATTTAGGCTTAGTGTAGATGCCAATTAAATATTAGAATACTTGCCTATAAGTGTGCAGGTGTGTTTTGACGTATAGATTCATAGTAGGGTGCAGTAGAACAATATAAGTTTAGTACGTTTTTTATGTAACAAATTGGAGAAAAAATTTTTTAAAAAGTTAAGGAGGTCTTACTGTTACAATATCAAATTTTATGTAATAAATTAATGAAACATGAAGTTAAGGGTATCTATTTATTACAATACTAAAGTGTATGATAAAGGGTGTGCACGGTTCGGTTAAATTGGTTTTTTTCCAAATTTGTAATCGAATCGATAAGTATCAATTTCTCCATAACTGGAACCGATACACACCACCAAGGGTCAGTTTTTCGACCTATAGTGCTGTGGTTTTATGAGGTCGGTTTAATCGGTTTGAAGATTTAAAAATATATATATTTTTTAAATGACTTGTTCTTTCAAGCCCATTATCCATACCTCAACCTGATCAAAACTTCAAGCAAATAAAAACTTCTATTTATTTAGCAAGCTATCCAATTACATGGATAAGCTTAAACTCTAATTATTTAGCTAGCAACTTGTTAAATGTCCTATTGTCCATCTATCAAGTATTCATAAAAGAAAAGGTCCAATTATCCATACAACAACCATACATCATACATAAAAAAATCATGTTCATACATGGTGAATGAAATAAGTTCAACATATTTTATAAACTTGTTTATGTCATAAACTTATTCATACATAAACTTATAAAACCTGTTCAAGTACTTACACAACAAACAATTCAAATCTATTCATACTTAATAAATTTCATCATTTCATTCACCATGTAAAAAAAGTTTTGGAATTGCCTTAGCAAGAATTAAACTCCAAAACATCATGTAGCATATAATATCATTAAGTAACCATTCCATTTGTCATTGTTCACAAATGCCAAAATAAAGAAATATAAATTAAATTAGCATTTAAAATATAATAACTTAGCTCAATGAAATCAAAATAAATGGGTAGAGAATCTAAACTCTAAACTCCATACAGAATGTAAAAGCACTACTCAAATAGCATATATATCAAAGTAAATAAAAACACATTATTTATGCCCACAATAGTCTAAGCTAACTCTTTCTTTAGGTTTCTCAAAAAAAAAAAAAAAAATTACGTCCACAATATCCTACTCTCCCTACACTCACTTCTTTTTTCTTTTTATTTATTTATTTATTTTTTAATCATGATGGACAAATGATGATCACGAAATATCATCAACAGTTTGGAAGTGAATACCTAACAAAAATCAACTTTTTTATTTTTTATGGGAAACAAAAATCAACTTTTATTTCACTTCAAACACTAGTGATTTTATATATATATATATATATATACACACACACACACTAATAAATTTAGTTTATTTTTAGTGGGCTAGAAAATACTATAGTTTATATCAGTTTCAAAATTTTAATAATAATGGCCCAATTAAATGAGCATAGGCCCATATAGTTGAGCAGTGATCTAAGTCCAACTACAAAATTCTTTTGAATTTCAAAACATGTTACCATTGAGTTGAGCAACATTCAAAAACCCCAAGCCAAGCGATCCCCATATAGTTCTAAATAAGAATCCCCCACATAAGCCGAACTCTGTTTCAGATTTTGAAATCAAAGAGAGAGAGAGAGAGATCGGCAATGGAGGGTTATTTTGACTCGAAGAGTGATGGGGCAAAAGAAGAGTGATGGAGCAAAAGGGACAAAATCTCAACCCATTCACAGCGAAGGCTCCAGGCGGCGAAGGTTCTCCTCTATTTCCTTCATTTTATTCTCTTGGTCTTTGATGTTTCCGTTGGGGTTTGATGATGTTTCTCTCTGGGTTTTGGTTTGTTGATGTCTGAGAGAAATCGAGTATTTAAAACTCGAATTGCACATGAAACTCTAGTAGTCTAAAAAACTCAAAATGTTAGTTTGCTAAATAGTTTAGAAACTTTGTTAACTAATGAAATTGTTTGGAGATTAGTGTTAGTTTGCAATTTTAGCCAATATTGCAGCTTATTAGGTACAATATATGAAAGACTAGTATTGCCTACTATCACTTCGGGGTGTACGAAAAACCAAATGGATTGACTAAAATTTTGAATTTCAATCAATTTTCTCTGATTTCAGTTTTTAAATTTCAATTTTTTTTGTTTTCAGTTCGGTGGCAGTGCTGGATTTTTTACCCCGAAACCAATCGAACCGAACCGATATATATATATAATTATGTAATTTTTAGATGTAACTTATCGGTAACTTAGTGGTGTGGTAAGTGTGTTTTGGCCAACTGATCTCAAGTTCGAGCCTTCGCTCTCTTTTGCTATTTACATTTTTAAAACCCTGGGAGCATGATATAGTGCCCGTTTGGTTCCACTTTCAGGAGCCAAAATGCGCGTTTTCAAGCTAAAAATCCAAAAAGCGTGTTTGGTAACGAAATGCAAACGCACGTTTTAGAAAAACCCGTTTTCCAAATACAAAAGACTTGCATTTTTTTGTGTGGCAGCTGGGCACGAGCTTTTGCAAAAAGTCACAGCGCATTATCAATATTACCGTTGGAAGCTACTGTGAATTTCCCAAATTGCCCACTGTGTTTCAAAAGGCAGATCACGCTATCTGCAATCCTCAGTTCTAAAACTAGATCTCATCTCTTTGCTACAGTGGGTACTGCCAAAATGAATTGCGTCTTGATTCTTGATGAGAATCATAGAGTCACTAATCAACACAACGATGAAAAAGCTGCCTCAAATGGTGGTGCCGAAATGGGTCTTAATTCTTGATGAGCCATGAGGTGAAGCCTCACTGTGAGAAGGAAACTGTGACTCACAAAAATCACTTTGCATGGGTGTGGGCTGAGAGAGGTATTGAAGATTTTTGGTGAAATTAAGAGAAATTACCTGTGAAGATCAAGATGAAGAAGTGCGTGGGTGTGGGCTGTGTGGCTGAATGTGTGGAGGAAAGTAGAGAAAGAGAAAAAAGAAATGGTATGTGCTGGAATGAGAGTGGACGAATTCTAGAAGCTTGATCTTCTGGTGTGTTCTAGTGAAGAAGAAAAGTATAAAGAAAAGTCAAAAGTGAAGATAGGGAGAAGTAAAGAATACGTGTGTGGAGGAGAAAAAAAGACGAAAAAAAATATAAATAAACGTGTGGATGAAAGAAAAAGAGATAAAGAGAAAAATAAAATAAAGAATAAAAAATTAAAACTAAGAAATGCTACTATAATTGTAGGGACACGTTTTGCAGCCCAAGCCCAAGATGTATGGGATCTTGGACCAGTGAGCCCAGTATAATAAATTTGTAGAGAGTGGGTCAAAGAGCTAGGCTTTAGTGCATGGATAACAGTTAATATGGTGTTCATGACAATCAAACAGAGATGAACTGGGTTTATCAAAGAAAGTTTATTCTTGGCACAATCCGAGGAGCTTTGTTCTAGTAAATATTGAATGTGAATGGTTACAGGAGTTCTTGAGATTGCTACAGTGCTTTCTCAGTTCATCCCAGGATCCTCTCTCCATGGTGGGTTTCTTCTATTATATAGTCCCATTTGAACGATCTTGGCCTTCCACTTGTTGATCATCCAAGCCTATACTTGAGTGACTGTCCCATCAAACACTCTCTCTGGCATTCTGTGAGTTGCGGTAACCGAGATGACGCTGTTTAGGGGTCTTGTCTACATACAAAGAAAGTTTATTCTCGGCACAATCCGATGAGGTTTGTTCTAGTAAATATTGAATGAGAATGGTTACAGGAGTTCTTGAGATTGCTACAGTGCTTTCTCAGTTCATCCCAGGATCCTCTCTCCATGGTGGGTTTCTCCTATTATGTAGTCCCCTTTGAACGATCTTGGCCTTCCACTTGTTGATCATCCAAGCTTATACTTGAGTGCCTGTCCCATCAGACACTCTCTCTGGCGTTTTGTGAGTTGCGGTAACCGAGATGACGCTGTTCAGGGGTCTTGTCCACATAAATGCGGTGTTAGCAACTTTCCCTTAGATATTCCTGAATTCCTATCCTTTAGAACTTCTTGGAAGGTCACTTTGACCATTGAGGACATATATATAACCGTGCTTTAGCTGGTCCGAGGAGATATTCCTCCTCGGACTCGGACTATCACGCTCTCGGCCAAAGCCCCACGCCCCATTGTATGATTTTGGGCCAATGACCCCACAATAATATTTTCACAATAAATCTTAAATGGTGGGTTGTTACTAGCTAATACTAGTGAAAAAAAAAAAATTTTAAGTGGTGTGTTCAAATTAAAATCAGTAACAACTTACCACGTATGATTTGTTATAAAAATATTGTAAAAATATTTTTACAACAAATTTTAGTTAACAATAAATTATTATTGTTGTAGTTATTATTATTATTACTATTATTATTATTATTATTATTATTATTAAGTAGTTTTTTTTTAATAAGTATTATTAAGTAGTTGATTTAAGTATGAAATAAACCTCTTTATATATACATTGTCCTTTTTAGTAATTTACAACTCAAACCACCATTTTTATAAGTTCTAGCCAAATACTCAATTTTTTCAAAAAAACATTTTTTAACAATTTTTACCAAACGCTCAGCCTTAAAAAAAAAAAAAGCCTAATTTCATATCGTACTTTTTTTTTTTTTAACTCCACTTTTTCAAAAACCCAGGTATAAAAAAGCTGAACCAAACTTACTCCTAATTACCACAATTCAGCCACCCCCTTCCCCAATTTTTTTATGCTCTCACACCATAAGATAACTGATCAGTAGCTTAGTTCAAGTAAACTGCCCTCAAAACCGATTCTCTATCTCTCTTTCTCAATTCTCAAACTCTATCGTTTCGTTCTGACTTCCGCTGCACCAAAACCCGACCAGAATTGTTTGCTGGATCTTCAGGAAAATGGGTACGCTGCTTCGTACTTCCCACACTTGTTTTCGTTCTTATTGTTATTCTACTCTTACTGCTGCTGCTGCTACTACTAGTATTGCTAGTGCTAAGAAAAACCCGAATCACAATCAGAATCAAGATCAATTCTTGAAATCTGTTAAAGATCAGTGCAAATCTAGAAGCTTTAGGAATGTTGATCATGCCTTAGACCTGTTTGAGAAAATGCTTCATATGCGCCCTTTGCCTTCCATTGACGATTTTAATCACATGTTGGGTGCCATTGCAAGATTGAAGCACTACCCAGTAGTCATTTCTCTAATTAAACGAATTGAATCATTCGGTATCTCTCCTGATGTTTATACTCTTAATATTTTGATTAACTGCTTCTGCCATTTGAATCGTCTAGATTTTGGGTTTTCTGTCTTGGCAACAATTTTGAAACTTGGTTATCACCCAGACTCTATTACTCTAAACACCCTTGTCAAGGGGCTCTGTCTTCAAGTTAACATTGCTGGAGCTGTGAGGTTGGTAGAAGAAATGGAGAAGAATGGGTATAAGCCTGATGCATTTACTTGTGGAACAATACTAAATGGTCTGTGTAAGATTGGACAGACTAGTCTGGCTATTAGGTTGCTTAGGAAGATGGAAGAAGGGAATTTTGAGTTTGATCTGATAGCGTATAGCACAATCATTGATAGTTTATGTAAGGATAGATTGGTAACTGAGGCTTTGAACCTTTTATCTGGAATGATGAGAAAAGGCATTCAGCCGGACCTTGCCACTTACAATTCCTTGATTCAAGGCCTATGCAATTTCGCCCGGTGGAGAGAGGCTACTACTCTGTTGAATGAGATGGCGCGAAGGAAGATCATGCCAAATGTGTATACCTTCAATATATTGGTGGACACACTTTGCAAAGAGGGAATGCTGACAAAGGCAAAAGAAGTTTTTGATGTGATGATTGAAAGAGGAATCATGCCTGACACAATCACTTACAATTCTCTAATTGATGGTTACTGTTTGCAAAGCAAAATGGATGATGCAATCAAAACATTTAATATGATGGATGAGAGGGGTTGTTCAAATGATGTGTTTAGCTATAGCATATTAATCAATGGATTTTGCAAAACTAAAAGAATTGATGAAGCAAGGAGTCTATTTGATGAAATGTCCAACAAGGGAGTGGCTCCCAACGTTGTGACTTATAGCACTCTTATAGGTGGGTTTTGTCAAGTGGGGAGACCCGAGGCTGCACTAGTCCTATTTCATAAGATGCAGGCATGTGGCTAACTTCCAAGTCCCCAAACCTATGCTATCTTGTTGGATGGCCTTTGTAAGAACAAAAAAATTGGGGAGGTGTTGGCATTGTTTCAAGAGATGGAAGAAAAAAAGTTGGACCACAATATTGTGTTTTACAACATCTTGATTGGCAGTATGTGCAATGCCGGGGAACTTACAATTGCAAGAGAAATCTTTAATAGTCTTCTTGCAAAAGGATTGCAACCTAAAGTTCGGACATACAATATAATGATCAAAGGGTTTTGCAAAGAGGGGCTAATTGATGAAGCAAGTGAGCTGCTAGAGAAAATGGATGGGAACCATTTCTCTCCTGATGATCGAACATATAACACAATCATCCAAGGGTTGCTGCAACAGAATGAGACAACAAAGGCTATGGAACTTATTAAGATAATGGTTGACAAGGGTTTTTCAGCAAATGCAACCACTGCATCCATGTTGGTTGACTTGCTATCTGCAAATCCAGCAAATAAAGCACTTCAAGAATTACTTATTTAGACTTTGCCAATCAATCTGTAAGGTGTATGTATATTTGTTGGAAGTGGTTATTTACTTTTTATGAAGTGATGTTTCTTTTCATATCATTGATGTTTTTTCCCTTTCAAATTTTTGTCTTTTATTTTTTATTTTTTTTTAAATCTGTAATTAAACAAGTTTTATTTGAAGTGAAGGTTTGGTTGACCCTCATAAGGAGTTATTGGATGGGAGGAGAACTTTACTCTCTATGGAGTTGTGATAGATACAGAATAGGTCTTGGGAACCATATCACACATGAACAATGCAACCAGCTCTCCTATAATGAGAAGTGCTATGTCAACAACATTTTCACGACAAATCATAAGTGGTAAGTTATTATTGGTTTTAATTTGAATTTGCCACTTAAATTACTTATTTGCTTACTGGTAATAACCAAAAACAACTTGCCACTTAAGATTTGTTGTAAAGTGTTGTGGACATAGCATTTCTCCTTCTAGTTTTATTGATTCCTAAATAATTATGAATTGGATAAGTATAAATCCATTTGGTATAGTCGCTAAAGATGGTTTTGAGAGGTTCATTCTTTTTCTGTTTGATACAATGCTTCACATGCACCCTTTCCCTTCCCTTGTGGATTTTAATCAATTTTTGGGTGCCATTGCAAGAATGAAGCATTACTCTGTGGTCATTAATTTAGATAGAGATATGGAATCACTAGGAATTGCTCCCAATATCTTTGGCTAGAACAGTAGCAGATGGCAGTGGTACCTTGGTTTCTAGCTAGGCTTGATTATGATGCAGTTGATCTGTTCTTTCATCCGTTGTAGATTAACTTTCAATGTGTAGATACATTCAAATGCTTTTCAATGTTAGTTAACACTCAGGTATTTTGTGTACAACTGACTCTCTCTCAATGGAATCATGCTTGTGCTTTGAAGCCCATTGGGAATTTGGTGAATGTTGAGGTTTTTAGCGTGCCAATCTTAATAAAGTAGTTGGTTACGCCTCTATGGTTAGGGATGTTTATGAAATTTTACATAAATAGAAGTATGTCCCAAATGTGAGGAGAGCGTGTATTATACTACGCCAACAACAATTTTGTAATACTAGCACTTGCTTTTAGTACTTGAGCCCATTGGTGGTTCTCAAGTACATCCAGCATTCATATTCGTAAATTGAAGGTTAGCCTTTTTCGTAGTGTGCATTGTTATGCAAAGTTTTTGTTTTTGGTAAACAGGTAGACCTTTTTGCCATTTTGAAACACGGACAGAACTTAGATACATTTCCTTAGATGTTTTACCTTATGTTCCCCAATTAAATTCATTCACATGGCTAGCTAATGGGCCATGTAGTTAAATTTATTTGTCTGCTGGAGAAGATACCAGCTTTTGTGTTGCTTGGTCAATGTAATTACATGATTGATTTTAATTGGTGAATGGTGAACCTAAGGTATCTAAGGAACAGAAGAAATTGTACGTTAAGTTTTGCTCTTAAAACATTATGCAGCTATATGGGAAGCTTAAGTAAATGCTGCCAAAGGTGATCACCCAGATAGAGCTAAGATGGGATAAAACTGCATCACTTTGGTCTCTTAAGGGCTTTAAGACATGAACACTTGATATTGATGGCCCACATTGTTGAAAATGTGACACTGACAACCACTAATGGCTCACATTGTTTATCGGAGACAGCAATTATTATATACTTTGTAAGATTCTCAATGTTTAATAAAGTATCTATAAATGGTTGGATTGGAGCATAATATAGCCCTGAGTCCTGACAATGGTGCAATTTTACTTGGTTTGTGCACTAATTAGAGATATAATGCCAATAACATATATTCCCCTTGTACATCTTACTGCCAATAGCTCATTTTACTTACCATCTCTAAGTTTTGTTTAAAATTTTCTTGTGCATAATAATATTGCTGGTTGAATGCCTAGGATGAATTGAGGGAGGCTGTGCTGCTTGTATTTGCAAACAAGTGGGATCTTCCAAATGCCATGAATGCTGCTGAAATAACTGATAAGCTTGGTCTTCATTCCCTCCGTCAACGCCACTGGTATATTAACACACACACACTCTCTCTCTCTCTCTCTCATGTTTTACCCTATGCATAGGAAATTTGGTATCCACTGATTGGGGCCATTACTTTGGGTTCTATTTCAGGTATATCCAGAGCACGTGTGCCACTTCAGGGGAAGGGCTGTACGAGGGACTAGACTGGCTTTCCAACAATATTGCTAACTAGGTTAGGCTCTAGTGCTGCATGCAACATAAGTGATAATCTTCGACATGGCTATGGGCTGGTTTATTAATATTTTCTATTTGGTTCTTGCAGGCTTAGGAGATCCATAAGTCTTCATTTACATTTTTGGGCTGCAATCTCTGTCAAAGGGGATTTTGTCGTTATGTGGCGTTTATGCATTTTACATTTGATATTGTCTTGAGAATGTATCTGTTTGTTTAGATCATTGTAACAATATGATAGAAATTGACATTTGCCTTGTAGATTCTAAATAATTCATGATTCACAGTTCATAGATATGATTAAACCTTGCTTATTTTAGGATACCCTTGCTTTTGGTTCTCCTTCAATGGATATGGTTGTAATAGTTTCTCCTCCCCCTAATTCTCATTTATGATTAAAATGTCAATTCTCCTATGTGGTGAAGTTGCATGGGTACTTGAAGATCCATTGACGATTTTGTTTAAATGCCCAAAGATTTTGTTGTTGAAGCCTTAATAGATTAACAAGTGATTAGTTACATCTCAATAGCTAGGGGTCTTTATGAAATTTCAGATAAAAAGAATTGTATTCCAACTGTGGGGAGACCACTTGTATACAGCAACCGCAACAATTTGTTAATATTTGCACTTGCTTTTAGTACTAGAGGCCAAGTAAATTGTGAATGCATCACATCTTGAGTTAGAGCTCTGATATTTGCATCACTTTGCTCAACATTGCATTGTTGAGCAAAGTTGTTGAATTGGTGCAATGTTGAGCAAAGTTGTTGAATTGGTGAACCAATATGCCATACTGAAACATTGAGAAGGCCAGAAGGGTCACCCATTTAGAGTTCAGATATTTGCATCACTTGGTGTTGAAAGAGATTCATCTCTCCTCATTGTAGCTTATGGTACATGAATTTGACCAATATCCAAGTTGAAGGCCACGAAGGTTTTTTTTTTTTGTTTTTTTTGTTTTTTTTTTGTTTTTGTTTTTTGGCTGAAGGCCACGAAGTTTTGACCATCTGGTGTTGATATTTCATATTGTTGAACTTTTTAGTTTGTTTTATATACTTATTCTTTGTTCAGTGTAACATATTACTGTGAGACACTACAACTTATAATGACACCTATCCCATCTTTAGTTTCTAACAATTCCGCTAAACTATAATCAAGTATAACAACTCCACTAAATAAAACACAGCTAATTTACATTTAAAACCTTGATGTCTTTTATTTAAATTTTTACGGTCAAAATGTTTTATTTAAATCTTAAAATCTCAAAATACATTTTATTTAACCAAGAGTATTATAACTCAACTAGTTAGCACTGCCTTCTTTTTTTCATGACAATTAGGAAAAACGTGATAAAAAGTTTAAATAAAACGTTTTTAAAAACTTTGATATTTAAATGAAACATTTTGGAAGTTATAAGATTTAAATGAAACACGCTCAAATCAACTAAGTTGAAATTATATTAGGATCTTAGTATATTATATTTTCTATAAATAGTAGAATAAAGGATTTCTAAATTTCATATACAAATATAGTAATAATAAATGTCTATAAATAACTACAATTATTATCAAATTTCTATTTAGACAAGAAAAAAAAAAGTGATAACAAATTCTATTATGTTAAATTCACTCACGTGGTTGCATTGACTGATAAATTACGCATTTTAATTTATTTATTCTTGAAAGAAGATAACACATTTTGTATTGTATTGGCCAATGCAATTACATAGATGAATTTAATTCAAGAACCTAAGCTATAGAATCCTAATAAATGTAAGGAATTATGCGTAATTTTGCTCCTAAAATATTATGCATTTGTTGGGGAAGTTTTGTTGTACAATGATTGATTTAAAGAAAATTTGTTAGAAATTATTAGAACTTTGAAACAAATAAATAGTTGGCGAAAACTCTATTTTAGTCCTTACATTTTGGCAACAGTCAATTTAGTCTTTGTTATTTTCAACTTATAGTTAATTTGGTCCCTACTGTTAACTCACTAAGGGAAAATGCTTACATAGCAAACGGTGTACATTGTTGACACATTTGAAGCCTATGTGGCAACTAAAATAAAATTTAAAATTTTTTTATTGTCGTTAAAATGTGCCATATCAGCATTTAAATTCAATTAATTCAAAAAATAAAATAAAATTCTTAAGGACTGAAGATATCAAAACATCACAAGCTTTCCAATCGGATCAATTGATCAAATACCCAGCAAATCCAAAGAATATCAAGAAGAAGAAAAAAAATAATAGAAGCCTCTTAATACGTTAAGGTTTGTGAATGGCAAGTTTCATTTAATTTTTCTTGGATTCTTAACCTGTTATAGCCAAACTGTGTTGTAAATGTATTTTTCTATTAGGAAATTGGTAGAATTCACTTACAATCCGCTAGACCCACTTAGCAAATCAAGGCGAATATTCAAAAATAGAAACTTTTGCACTCTCTAAACGCTTTAAGATTTGGGTTTAGTTCAAAGAGATCAAACCAAGTTGAGGAGAGAGTAAGTGAGAGGGGAAAGAAGAAGAGAAGCCACCGCTAGTGGTGGCAGTGGCATGCAATGGCAAGAGAATCATTGGTTATGGAGGTTTGGACTAGTTGCTAAGTTATTGAGTTTCTTTAGATCTAGAACTGAGTTGTTGAGTTTTTTTTATGTGTTCGTGTTCTTCTTCTGGGTTCTTACTCTTCTATGTTTATTTTTCTAGGATCGTGTTCTTCTATTGGGTTCAAGTTTCTTGTGTGTTTATTTTTCTGGGTTAATGGGGTTTTTTGGGTAGATTTTCTTTCTCCTTTAAATTAAGATTGTCATTTATTTCAATTTAAATGTTGATATGGCACATTTTAATGACAATATATATATTTTTTTTGATATTATTTTAATTGCCACATAAACTTCAAGCGTGCCAACAATGCACATCGTTTGTCACATAAACATTTTCCGTTAGTGAGTTAACGGTAGGGACTAAATTAATTGCAAATTAAAAATAACAGTGATCAAATTAACCATGACTCCAAAATGTAAGGACCAAAATAGTGTTTTTGCCTAAATAGTTTAAAGCTGATTGAGTTTGTTTGAATGCACTGTGATTAAAAGTACTCAACTTTAGGAAAAAGTAAATAGTATTAAATAATATCATATCAATCATATAAAATTTTGATAAATGAGAGTAATGATAGAACGATGATATGGTTATTTGCACATATGTCTATCATCAATTAGATTTTGATACTGTTTGACGGTTGATGTGGTATCTTCTCCAGCTTCAGGGTGAGGCCAAGTGGATGTTGGTATAAGGTGTATTAAAATTTTACCTAAATACTTATATTTTAGGGAAATGACTTTTATTTTATTCCATTCTAAATATTTTATATAACTTCTAAAAAAATAATTATATAGAGTATTGCTATATTCACAACATTTTCACACATAATCTTAAGATATGTTGTTACTAGTTTTAATTTCAACTCACACCGCTAATCATAGTATTTCTCTTCTTGATATATATTTTTTGAGAAGATTTTAGATACTTAATTTGATTATATTATTTCAAAAATTCTTAAACTGTTTTAAAATTAGAAACTCAAAGAAAAAGGAAAAGAAATAAGAGAAAAGAAGCCATTCTCTCTCTCTGGCGACTGTGGCAAAACTTGCCAAATAGCATGTTATTAGAAAAATTTAGGAAAGTGGCACACGGATTTAGCATGTTTTTCTAAAACAGTACTATTCAGCCAATTTTGCCGTGGTACACTGACACTGGTACTGCCTACTCTCTCTCTCTCAATTTTCAAACTCATCGCCTCCATCTCTGACTGCACCAAAACCCGACCCGAATTGTTAGCTGGAACCCGAATAATCTTCAGGTAAGGGAAATGGGTACGCTTCGTGCTTCCAATCCAATCCTTCCATTTCCATTTCATGCTCTTTCTTCTTCTTCTACTTCTTCTTCTTATTATTATTATTCTACTCTTACTACTAGTAGAAAAAACCCAAATCTGAATCAGAATCAGTTGTTGAAATCAATGAGAGATGAGTGTAAATGTGGAAGCTTTAGGAATGTTGATGATGCTTTAGACATGTTTGATAAAATGCTTCACATGCGCCCTTTGCCTTCAATTGTTGACTTTAATCGCATTTTGGGTGCCATTACAAGAATGAAGCATTACCCATTAGTCATTACTCTATTTAAACAAATGGGCTCATCAGGAATTGCTCCCAGTCTTCCTACTCTCAATACTTTGATTAATTGCTTCTGCCATTTGAACCGAGTAGATTTTGGGTTCTCTGTCTTAGCAACAATTTTGAAACTTGGTTATCACCCAGACTCTATTACTCTAAACACCCTTGTCAAGGGTCTCTGTCTTCAAGGTAACATTGCTGGAGCTGTGAAGTTGGTAGAAGATATGGAGAAGAGAGGGTATCAACCTGATGCATTTACTTGTGGAACGATACTAAATGCTCTGTGTAAGATTGGTAAGACTGATATGGCTATTGGGTTGCTCAGGAAATTGGAAGAAGGAGATTTTGAGCTTAAATTAGCGGTGTATAACACAATCATTGACAGTTTATGTAAGGATAGGTTCATAACTGAGGCCTTGAACTTTTTGACAGAAATGATGAGTAAAGGCATTCAGCCGGACCTTATCACTTACAATTCCTTAATTCGAGGCCTATGCAATTTCGGCAGGTGGAGAGAGGCTACTACTTTGTTGAACGAGATATTTTAATTATGAAACATAGTATAAAATAGATAATTTGATGTGGGGTGTTATGAAAAATGAGTATTTAAAATAATAAAACAAGATTCTTATGCTAAAATAGACATTAATTTTTGCATGAGTTTATATGAATGCTCTTATCATGTCTTAGCAAGGAAAAAAATATCTTACTAGAAGATTTCATGAGACCTCTCACACAATTTGTATAGGTCTCACATGTTGTGAAAGTGATTTAGCAATTTAAGTAAGCTAATGTGTAAATGCGTGATACAATTTGAAAAAGACAATTAGTGTTTGGGAAAATTCTTACATTCTTCGGGAGCATTCTTTCACATGAGAGGTGGGCCCCATGGTAAGCCTCATATATGAGACCCAACCCTCATGTGAGAAGAGAAAGCATTACTCCTAGAGTACCTAAGTTTTTCTGGTGTGTTTGTGTAGTTTCTAGTCAGACGGACTCCAATGTCAATGGAAGCCATACTAAATGTCATCCAAGAGGACCAAGACTCCTATACGAAGATCAGAGTTTCACTTCTCTGAAGTCTGAAGCCCTAAGCAAGGTCACCTATGATCTTGAATGAATCTAAGATTTTAATTTGCTATTAGCAAAATCTAATAGTAATAATAAAAATAATTATCAGTAGTTTGTTCTTTATGGCTTTTCCTTTATCATATACAAAGATTCAAGAAAGTCAAAACCCCCATAAGTAATAAATAATGCCATATAAATGATTATTTCGAGTCTTTGGTCATACATATTCAACGCAATTAATATACTATTAATTTAGTAAAAGGCATATGAAGTACTAATATATAAATACTAATTCAATACCAGTGTCGAACCCGAACAAAAAGCCTCCCAAACCGACGATGATGGAGAGACGAAGTAGTGCCCCGTTTCTGATGACGGTGTTCCACAGATCTACAATTTGTTGAACGTCCATTTCCTGCTTACCACTCTTTTTTTTTTTTTCCTTTTCTTTTAATAATCTTTTTACCACTTTTTTGAGAAACTATAATCTGTTACCACTTAACATTAGCTTTTATTTTCATCCAAAAAAAAATTGCTTTTATAATTAAATTCAACTATACAGCTGTATAAATTTAGTAGTTACTAAAATATATAATATTATACGTGTTTTATTAATTATGCAAACTAGAGTTTGACTTTAATTAGATAACTTATTAATGTACTACTGATATCTTCACAAATTACCAATTATGAATTATCCCACCGGTACCCTACTATTATATTTGTGTTTTATTAATTATGCAAACTAGAGTTTGACTTTAATTAGATAACTTAATGTACTATTGATATCATCACAAATTACAAATTATGAATTATCCCACCTGTACCCTACTATGACATAAGTTGGCATGAGTTGGAAGGAAGTTTGACGTAAGACAAAATCTATTTTTTTAATTTTTTTAAATTTTGGTTTTTTTTTTAATGTAATTTTTGTTATTTTAGGTTTAGGGCATATATTTCTTTGTTTTTAGGTGCTTTTAATGTTTTTTAAGTCAAATTTGGTTTCAGTTCTAGTTATATATTAATTAGGATTTTTATGAATCCCTTAAATAGGCCCCTAAGTTTGTAAATGTTTTTCTAAAGAGATAATTGATAATACTCGGAAAATCAGTAAGTTGGATGGCACGGATTTTGGTGAACTTGAGGGCCTGAAAGAGATAAACAAAAGATCAGAGGAGACCAGGGTTGGCCGGTCACAAACCCTTCGATGGTGAAGTTAGTTTTCTTATTCCGAAATAGGGAAAATCCAAACTTCTGGAAATTGTGTCTGGAGAAAAACTTACCCTTCTTTTTTTGTCAAAGATTCGTATTTATAGGTTCATAAAGAACGGTTATTTCTTTAATAACTGTTCCGACCTTTAAGGACTCCGGTAAGTCCGGAGTATACTCATAACTGCCATGGAGGTTATAATTTATGATCCCATTTTCTGTAACCGTTGTTGAGCTCGTCATAAGTAATGAAGGACGAGAAGTCATCCAAAAGGTGTAGAGTTACTGTATCAAGCCCATCTAAAACCTGTTATAGCCGAGCGTGTGTCAAGGACGAGTAGAGATGTGGACGAGCGTCTTAAGGACGAGTAAAGATGTAGCTCGTTTTCTATTATCCCTTCCATGGACGACCCCTATGGACAAGAATGGAGTTAGCTCAATTCCAAACACCATTAGTTGCCCCCTCGTCCATGGGTCGTCTTAAGGAGAAGTAATTTTAATGCGAGCAATAAGTGTGCCACATGTCATAACCTTATTGGTGGCCAGTTGCGTCGATTTTTTTTTTTTGAGGAACATGCCTCGTGTCACTTTTTAACTGGCTGCGTCATTTCAGATACCTAGACTTATGGCCTATAAATAGTGGAATTCCTCCACTACCCTTCACATTTCTGAAATTTCCTTCTTTGAGCTTCTTCGTCTTAGTGCCTCGTCTAGCAGTGTCCTCTCGTCCTTAGTTCCTTCCCATCTAGATTCAGGTATATTTTTTGTTCTCGTTCTCAGATTTTAAGTTTTCTTTAAAATGTCTGAGACCGTCCTTTCCTCGTCTAGCAATAGCGTGGATAAGGCCATAGACGAATACCATGATCTTAGTAGTTTTAGTGGTTCTAGTGATAGTAGTAATAGTGATAGTAGTAGTGGAGGGAACACCACGGACGAGTACACGTCTGGTGTTCCTGAGGTTCCTTTAGAGGTTCTCCAGGAAGGACTTAAGACGAGGGCTGAGTCCGGATCCAAGGTTGGCACAAGTGCTCCCTCGTCCACAGTTCAGGACGAGGAGGAGGTAGTGTATAGCTGTACCATAGGAGTAGCTTCAAAGACGGACGATAGGAAATTAGATTTACTTAAGAAATGGTATCAAATCCTAGATGACCTTGATCCTAGGTTAGCAGTTCATGGGGAGTGGTGCTGTCAACCACGTTTTGGGATAGGTATCTATGAAGCCTATCTTTTAGGTGGACTTACGCTACCTTTAAATGTTTTTGCTAGAGAACTACTCACTAGGTTAGGTTTAGGTGTCTGTCAATTTAATCCCAAGGCATGGAGGTTAGTTGTCTCTATGCAAGTTTTGTGGAGGGAGGTGTTTGAGGGGGATTGTCCTCTCACTGTGGACGAGTTCCTCTACTGTTATAAACCTTCCGAAATTAATCAATCCCTTGGCTTCTATCAATTTACAGCCAGAGGGAAAGATTACAGATTAATTGAGTCCTTAGTTACCTCAGATAGGAACTGGAAGACGGAGTTCTTCTTCGTCTCGAGTTTCTGGGCTGGACGCCCTACTGAGGTTGACCAAGACCCATTTCCTCCATATACAGGAGAGTTAGGGAACCTTCGTCCTAAAGGTATGCTTATGGTCATTACTTTGTTATTTATTATATTTATTCTTGTTAGTAGTTATCTAATATATATTTTTTATAGGTGTTAGACGACCTCATTTAAGCAGATTTTACATTGAGCGAATACAGAAGGCTCATCTATTCACCGACAGGACTTTCCATTCTTTGGTAAGTCTCCAGCGTCTTGCCACTTGGGGTTTAGGTCCCGAACCATCCGTTGAGGCCATCGCACACGAGCTCACCGTCCGTAGACGTAAGTTTTCTTGTCGTCCTTCCTCTCTCCTTTTTATTTATTTATTTATTTTTATATATTTTTTATTGACGTCTTTCTTTTTCAGGAATGACTACAATGAAAGAAAACAAGGGTAAAGAAGTGGCGGACAAGGCAGCTGGGTAGGAGGTGGCGTCTCAACCTCGTCCAGTAGTAGGTGATAAAAGAAAGAACTTGTCATTAGGGGTTGACTTGAAGAACCTCCCAAACAGGCGCAGGGAGAAAAAGACATAGGTCGTCCAGTCCACTCCGTTCGTCTCTATGCATGAGCTTGTGGATGTTCAGATCCTTGATGATCCAGAGCTCAAGGATCCTCTTATACATGTCTCGTCCACAATCAAGACGCCTTCCTCGTCTTAGCCTTCCCAACAGGTACCTCAAAACCTTATTGGGAACGAGGATCTAGCCTGGGAGAGGTTTGGGACGGCTGTGACAGACGCGGATGTGACGGCATGCTACAACATGTCTTTGAAGGACTTTGAAAATTCTGGCGTTCATGACCTTTTCAAGGTTTGCAAGCTTTTTCTTTTCCCCTTTTAGTTCTATGTATATATATCTTGTCTTGTTAGCAAGGTAGACAAGTATTTTTGTTCTAACAAAACTTTGACTCATAGGCTATGTCCAAGTTCATCGCTGCGTCCAGGCAAGCAACTGATTTGGATAAGACGAGGATCTTACTGGAGAGGAGGATTCAGGAGGTGAAAGAAGAATCTAAGAAGTGGGCAAAGGCAGCTTCCAAGGCTAAGGAGAAAGCAAAGGAGCTACTAAATTTGATTGAGGAGTTGAAAATTGATATATTGGAAAAAGATACTCGTCTTGATCATTTACAGAAAAAGAACAACGAGCTGAGTACTCTTCTTTCCAAGGCAAAAGAAGATGCAGTGACTGAATTCAAGGCGTCCAAGCAATATACTGATCTTCTGGATGCCAATTATGCAGCAGGTTTTGAGGATTTTAGAATGGATGCTAAGGAAAATTTCCCTGAAGTGGACTTTAGCTCCATTAAGCTTAACCTAAATGTTGCTACTAGTTCTCTCCTCCAAACCAGCTCCGAGGACGTTAATGTTGAGGACGACGCTTCTACTCAACCACGCCAGGACGACCAAAACATCAACGCCCCTCCTGCTTGAAGACGAGCTTTTAATACTTTGATCTATATTTTCTTTTTTATTTAGTTCCTGTTTTGGACTATTTAGTGTAACGCAAGTACATTAAGCTCGTCTATGGTTTTAGGACGAGCTATTGAACAGTTGTTTTCATCAGGGTGTTTGGACGTTGGTTGTCCGGCCTTAAACAATTACTTAATTTTGTTTTTTATTATTGTATGGACGAGTTCTTTTTGATGTTATATTGTTTCAAATTTTTACTCGTCCATAGAAGTAATTCCTTCTTGTTTAAGTATATACGTATAAATTTTTTATCATACTTTGAATTTCATAAGTATAATTCGTCTTTGTGAAATGGTGATTATCATCATTACTCGTCCTTAAACTTAGCTGGTTTTCACCTTTAATGAAGATAAGACACAACTTTTCATTCGTCCATAAATTGGATTATTTTAGTAAGCGTTTTAATCAATAAGTTAAACACTTGCTTATGCATTTCCTCGTCCATGGGTTGGACATGGGGTTAGACATGCATTTCGCTTTACCTCATCCATTATACAGACGAACATCCTTTGAACTTAATGTGTTTTGCTCAGGGAAGTTAAGGTTTTACCTCGTCCTTTACTTGGACGAGGATGCCTTGCTCGGCTTTGCTTTGCCCTTAGGAAAGCTTATTGACGTTACATCTCCGTGTCCAGAGAATTTTCTCGTCTTGGGCTTTTCAGCCTTCTTATGGGTTGATTTGAACAAAAGTAGTATGAAAGTCACGAATTCACACAACATTATGTACATAGCATAAATATTGTTTCACAGACGAGACACATGCTCATGAGCCTGTGCCTTCTAAGGAGTTAAATAAATACAGGCAAATCCATAACTTCGTCCATAACCGTATCATAAAAACAATAAAATAATACTATAAAATAATACTAAAGATACGTAGATAAACAAGCTCCTTATATAGATAAACAGACTCGTCCAGGATAACGCTCATCCAAGTCATCACTCTATTGGTAATACCTCCTCAGGTGTTTAACGTTCCAAGGATGCTCCAATTTCCTCCCGTCTAGGGCCTCCAAATAGTAGGATCCTTGTCTTTTACAGTTGATAACTCTGTAGGGTCCTTCCCAATTGGGTCCTAATTTCCCATGAGCTGGGTTCTTGGTCGCCAAAGAAACTTTTCTCAAGACGAGGTCTCCTATGTTGAATCGCCTCGGCTTCACCATCGCATCATGTTGCCTAGTCATGAGGTTCTTGTACCTTGTCGTCCGTTGTTCTGCATCCATCCTTACCTCTTCTATCAGATCGAGGTTCAAATGGAGTTGCTCCTCGTTATCCTTGTCTTGATACACCGTCACCTTGTGGTTTGCCATGTGCACTTCTGCAGGTATAACTGCTTCACTTCCATAGGCTAGCTTGAAAGGAGTTTCCCCTGTAGGGGTTCTCACCATCGTCCTATATGCCCATAAAACACCTGGTAGCTCATCCGGCCATACTCCCTTTACCCCTCAAGCCGAGTCTTGATGATTTTCAACAAGGATCGGTTTGCAACTTCAACTTGACCGTTTGCTTGGGGGTGGGCGGGTGAGAAATAATGATTTTGAATTCCAAAGTGTTCACAGAAGTCCTTAAAAAGTGCATTGTCAAATTGTCGTCCATTGTCGGACACTAATACTCTGGGCACCCCAAACCTGCACACGATGTTCTTCCAGACGAAGTTCTTTACATTCTGTTGCGTGATACTCGTTAATGGTTCTGCTTCCACCCATTTGGTGAAATAGTCTATCCCTACCACCAAGAATTTCATTTGTCTGGTTCCAAGTGGGAAAGGACCCAAGATATCTAGGCCCCATTGAACAAATGGCCACGGGGCCATCATAGGGGTGAGATACTCTGACAGCTGTTTAGGGATATTACTAAATCGTTGACATTGATCACAAACCCTGACGTAAGCCTTGGCGTCTGCTTGGATGGTTGGCCAGTAGTACCCTGCATGGACGACCTTGTGGATGAGGGTCCTGGCTCTTGAATGGTTTCCACAGGCTCCTTCATGAATCTCCCTTAACATATAGTTTGCCTCGTCCGGAGCCAGACACCTGAGATAAGGTTGCGAAAAACCTCTTTTGTATAGTACCTTGTCCATGAGGACGTACCTGGCCAATCTGACTCTGAGCTTTCTAGCCTCGTCTTTTCCTCCTAGAAGCTTTCCGTCCTTCAAGTATGATACTATTAGAGTCATCCAATTTTCTTTGCCTTTTATTTGCTGTACTTCTGGAAAGTTTATGTTGGGCAGGTATTGAATTTCATCAAACTCGTCCATTGCTTTGCTCGCTGAGGCTTCCTTCGCAAAAGTATCTGCTTCCATGTTTTCTTCTCTTGGGATTTGAACGAAATCAGCTTCCTTAAACTTCTTCACAAGGCGTACCACCTTATTAAGGTATTTCTTCATCTGTTCTTCCTTGGCGTCACACGTCCCATTTACTTGGCCCATGACTAGCTGAGAGTCTCCCAGGACGAGTATCGATTCTGCTTCCACAGACCTAGCCAACTTCAGCCCTTTTAGAAGGGCTTCATACTCAACTTCATTGTTGGTTGTTTGATACTGCAGACGAACCTTGTGCTTCAATTTATCTCCCTCCGGGGATTGTAAAACAACTCCTATTCCTCCTGCATGTTGTGTAGATGAGCCATCCACGTAGACGACCCATTTCCTACTGTCTTCTATCCCTTCTGAGTCATCATAGCTTGGTGTGAACTCCGCAATGAAATCTGTCAGGGCTTGAGCCTTTATTGCATTCCTTGGTTGGTACTTGACATCAAACTCACTGAGTTTAATAGCCTATTGGATCAGTCGTCCTGCGGCTTCCAACTTGTTCATGGCTTTCCTGAGCGGATAGTCCGTCATGACATTGATTACATGAGCTTGGAAGTAGTGCCTTAGCTTCCTGGAAGCCGTTATCAATGCAAAAGCTAGCTTCTCTATGAGGGGGTATCGTCCTTCTGCTCCCCTTAGTGCTCTGCTTGTATAGTACACAGGCTTCTGCACTCTTCCTTCCTCCCTTATCAATGTTGAACTAACGGCATGTGGGGTAACTGCTAAGTACAAATACAACTCTTCTCCTAGCACGGATGGACTTAGTAAAGGAGCCGTAGCGAGGTAGATTTTCAAGTCCCGGAAGGCTTTTTGACATTCGTCCGTCCACTCAAATGCCTTTTTAAGTACCTTAAAAAATGGCAAACATTTATCAGTAGCTTTAGAGACAAACTTGTTGAGGGCAGCAACTCGTCCGGTAAGAGATTGGACTTCTTTGATATTTTGTGGAGGTTCCATGTTCAGTATCGCTTGGATCTTGTCTGGATTTACTTCAATCCCCCTATGTGAAACCATAAAGCCCAGGAATTTCCCTGATGATATTCCAAAAGCACACTTGTTGGGATTTAACCTCATATTGTACTGCCTAAGTGTGTCAAATGTTTCCTGCAAGTCGTCCAGATGCTTTTTCTCGTCCTGACTCTTCACTAGCATGTCATTTACGTAGACTTCTACATTTCGCCCAATCTGTGGATGAAACATGTGGTTAACCAACCTCTGATATGTTGCCCCTGCGTTCTTCAAACCGAAAGGAATCACCTTATAACAGAACAAGCCTTGACTGGTGACAAAGGATGTTTTCTCTTGGTCTGCCTCGTCCATCCTTATCTGATTGTATCCAGAGAAAGCGTCCATAAAGCTAAGCAACTTGTGACCTGCAGTGGAATCTACCAATTGGTCGATGCGAGGCAACGGGTAACTGTCCTTGGGGCAGGCCTTGTTTAGGTCGGTGAAGTCCAAACACATTCTCCACTTACTGTTTGCCTTCTTGACCATTACCATGTTGGCCAACCAGTTTGGATAATAAACCTCTCGAATAAACTTCGCTACGGTTAACTTCTGTACCTCTTCTTTAATAGCATTGTCTCTCTCAGGAGCAAACACCCTTTTCTTTTGTTGCACTGGCTTGGAGGAAGGATATACGTTTAGACAGTGGGTAATGACACTAGGATCTATACCCGGCATATCCTAGTGACTCCAAGCAAATACATCAATTATTTTCCTCAAAAACTGGTCGAGGTCCTTCTTAATCTTTTCTTCTAGATCTGCCCCAATCCTGGTACACCTCTCAGGGTTGTTCTCATCTAAGGAAATATCTTCTAACATTTCGGTGGGTTCTACCACAACTCTCTTTTCTTCAATATTCATGGTCTAAACTTGCTCGTCCATGGCCAACATGGCCAGGTAACATTCTCTTGTTGCTAGTTGGTCTCCTTGTACTTGTCCTACTCCATAATCTGTTGGAAACTTGACCGATAGGTGGTAGGTAGATGTAACAGCCTTCCAACTGTTTAAAGTTGGCCTTCCAATTATGGCTTTATAGGAGGATGAACAGTCTACCACAAGAAAATTCACGTCTTTGGTGATTTGCTGTGGATATGCCCCCACTACCACTGGTAATGTAATAGTACTCACAGGCTGCACCTTCATTCCACCGAATCTTACCAGGGGGGAATCCACTAGACGAAGCCGGTCTCGTCCTAGCCTCATCTGCTGAAAAGTTGGAAAATACAAAATGTCCGCCGAGCTTCCGTTATTCATCAGCACCCTTCTAGTCGTGTAGTCAGCAATAAGCAAGGTAATGATGATAGCATCGTCGTGAGGATGGTGAATTCTTTCAGCGTCCTCCTTCGTGAATGTGATTGCTTGCTCGTCCATGGTCCTTGCTCTGGGTGCCCGTCCAGAGATTTGGACTCTCTGCACTACCTTCAGGTATGCCTTCTTAGACTTGGACGACTGGCCTGTTGAACTTCCCCCTATGATAACTCTGATTTCTCCGAGCGGTGGTCGTGACGACTCTTCTACTTTACCCTTCAATTTCTTGTCCTTGTGGTCTCGTCCAAGGAAACTCCTTAACTTTCCCTACCTTATAAGGTTCTCAATCTGTTGCTTTAGATCAAAACACTCGTCCGTATCATGCCCATGGTCTTTATGGAGGCGACAATACTTATTTCTATTGCGCTTATTGGGGTCTCCCTTCATTTTCTCCGGCCATTTCAAGGAAGGATCGTCCTTGATTTGAATAAGGACTTGCTCGAGCGGCATGTTCAGTGGTGTGTATTGTTGACTCCGTGCTGGTGGACCAGCCTTTTTGCCATCTTGGTCTTTTTTATCTTTCGTCCGTCCCTTTTTTGGACGAAGGCCCTGCTCGGAGTGGCGCATGGGGTTCACTTCCATTCTCCCAGCTCTCTTCCTCTTCTTAGCTATAATCGCGTCTTCCGCATTCATAAAGTTCTGGGCTGAATGGATGAGTTCAGCCATGGACTGAGACTCCTTCTCATAAAGCTTGTGGATGAACAAATCAGAATTTACCCCATTGTGAAAGGCCGCCAAGAGTAGCTTGTCATCCACTTCATCTACCGTCAGGGCTTCCCTATTGAAACGAGTGATAAAGGACCGCAGACTTTCATTCTCCCCCTGTTCTATGGTTAACAGGCTGGACGAGGAACGCTTGTGTCTCTGTCCCCCAATGAAGTTATTAACAAACAACTTGCTTAACTCTTCGAAAGAACTTACTGAATTCGGGGGTATTTTGTTAAACCACACTCACGCAGGCCCTTTGAGGGTGGTTGGAAAAGCTCTGCACATTATCTCATCTGGAACCCCTTGAAGGTGCATCGTAGTCTTGAAAGTTGCGATATGGTCAAAAAGGTCACGCGTTCCATCATACGAATCCAAAGAAGGCATCTTGAACTTTGGAGGAAGAGGGTGACCGTTGATGAAAGCCGTGAAAGGGGAGTCAGTCCTATGAACTAAGTCCTCCACCGGATTTGCCCTTTTCATATTTTCCCTCATCTCATCCATGACCTTCCTCATTTGGTCCATTTCCCTTTCTAAGTGCGGTACCCTTCGCGAAGTGGTACCCCTGGATTGGCTTTTGGGCTCCATATTCCCCATGCCTTCTTGGCTTTGGGCCTGCCCTTCAATGTATTCTTCATCCCGTTGTCTTCTTAAATTAATCTCCCTGGTCAACTTCTGGTTCTGACGGGTTAACTCCGCCATGGCGGCCGCCATGGACTGCATATGTTGAACAGAGGATGGTTGCATGACTGGTGCTGATTGACGGTCGCGATGGGGATTACTTGAAGCATCCCTACTCTCTTGATGGCCTGGGCTGGTAGCCCTTGATCTAGTCTGAACCATTCAACCTTTTTGTCGTAGGACAAATCGCAAAACAACGTGTTGTCCCCACAGACGGCGCCAACTGATAATACTCGAAAAATTAATAAGTTGGATGGCACGGATTTTGGTGAACTTGAGGGCCTGAAAGAGATAAACAAAAGATCAGAGGAGACTGGGGTTGGCCGATCACAAACCCTCCGATGGTGAAGTTAGTTTTCTTATTCCGAAATAGGGAAAATCCAAACTTCTGAAAATTGTGTTTGGAGAAAATCTTACCCTTCTTTTTTTGTCAAAGATTTGTATTTATAGGTTCATAAAGAACAATTATTTATTTAATAACTGTTCCGACCTTTAAGGACTCCGGTAAGTCCGGAGTATACTCATAACTGCCATGGAGGTTATAATTTCTGATCCCATTTTCTGTAATCGTTGTTGAGCTCATCATAAGTAATGAAGGACGAGAAGTCATCCAAAAGGTGTAGAGTTACTGTATCAAGCCCATCTAAAACCTGTTATAGCTGAGTGTGTGTCAAGGACGAGTAAAGATGTGGACGAGCATCTCAAGGACGAGTAAAGATGTAGCTCGTTTTCTGTTATCCCTTCCATGGACGACCCCTATGGACGAGAATGGAGTTAGCTCAATTCCAAACACCAGCAATAATAATAATAATAATAATAATAATAATAATAATAATAATAATAATAATAATAATACTAATAATAATAGTAATAATAATAATAATAATAATAATAAAAAGTTGGGTTTAGAAGCCGTGGTTGTGCTAAGTGGCTTCACCAAAATGCAGAAATTTTTTTAGATTTTTAAGAAAATAGATAAATTTTTTTTTTCTTATCTTCTTCTCCTATAATTTCTAAATTGATAAAAATCATAATTTAATTACAATCCAAATTCTTCATCTTATCCTTTTTTTATTAATTTATTTTTTACTATTTTTTTACTTAAATTATATTACTACACGGTCAAGAAAAATAGCAACGTTATTTCTTCATCTTATCCTTTTATTATTAATTTATTTTTTTACTATTGTTTTACTTAAATTATATTACTACACAATCAAGAAAAACAACAACGTTATTTCACTTATTTGTTCATATTTTTTAGAATAAAAAAAATAGATATAATAGTTTTTTTTCTATCTTCTTCTCCTATAATTTATTAAGTTTAACTTATTATTTTTTTCCCTTAATTGTTAATATCAACTTCCCTTTCTTTTTTATCTTTCCTCTTCACTTTATGAATTATCTAGAAATCAAATTTTGCAGTAATTTAGGTTCTTATCTTCAGTAATCGGTTTCGCATTTTTTTTTTGTGTGTATAAATTATCAATAATTTTTTTTTTTTTTTTCATATTTATCTTCAAGTATATCTACAACTTGAGATTAGATCATAGGGAATAAAATCAATTAAAAAAAAATTTAAATTATAAATATTTTTGCTTGGCCTCCCCCAAACTCCTCATTCGGACCATGCTCTCTTTGTCATAGGTTATATTTTTTGTATTCTTAGTTTTTTCTGTGTATATGTTTAGTTGGATGGTTTTGTTCTATAATGGGTTTTATTGATTTGTAAGTTTCAAGGTGTATTTGTAGCATGAGCATCCTAATCCAATGGAAGCTATAGTGGAAGCCGTGGGATCAGTGGCTTCTTTCCATGGTTGTCATAATCCCGATCTGGATCATACGATCCTACGATCCCACTTGCCCAAAACTATTTGGATCTTTCAAGGATCTTTGTGATTGTTCAGGATCGGTAGGATCATACGATAATGACAATCCTAAACGACCTTGGTTTTTTGTATATCATATAAATTTTAATGTGTGACTTCAATTAAGAACTAAATAAATAAATAAAATAAATCATAGATCCATCTAGATGTTATTGCAAGTCCAACTTTAAAGAAATAAAAGAGAATGATATAGTAGGAATCATTCTTCATCTAGAATTTTGAAGATGAATGTGTGAGACAGAGGATTTAACAAATGACTTTACTTATATTTTTAAGTAAAAAATCCTTAATAATTACAAAAGGAATCAAAACAGATTAAGCTCTCACAATTTTCCACATCAGCACAATATTTAAATAAAATTATTTTTGTTTAGTCCAAACTTAATAAGGAGTGAAAATCTATCTCTCTAACAAGTCCAACTTAAACTCAAACTCATCATTTTCATTAAAAAAAAAAAAAAAAAAACTTAATAAGGAGTGAAACTCTATCTCTCTAACAAGTCCAACTTAAACTCAAACTCATCATTTTCATTTTTTTAAAGTCCAACTCAAACTCAAACGTTGATAATTTATATAAAAACAAAAATTCTAATAGGACTCAAAAAAAGAAAAAAGAAAAAAGAAAAAGAAGAGACTCGCGTTGAAAAAAAAAAAAAAAAGACTCACGTTAGGAATAAAATTTCAATGAATTTTATGTCGAATTTGTTTATATTGTTACTGTTAGGATTAATGCTCTTAAATCCTATTGTATGATACTATGTATGATATTATATATAACATTATGTATGACATGATGTATGACTTAATATTGTTAAAGATAAAGTTGTTTTATTATTATCTAAAATAATGGTAATATGAATATTCGGACATTATCATTTAGTCCATGAGATGCATAGTATGTGATTTAGTCACAGAAGATATAAGTCACAAGTTCTTTGTAAACTTAGAATTTTAGTTCGTAGTCGGTGATGAAATTGGGCATTTTATTTGCGAAAACTATAACATATCAACTAAGATGATTTGTCTTGATCATGGAAGTGGAGACTTCTAGTTGATATGTTTTAAGAGTTAAGACATATTGAACTGGACCGCTGTGAGATTTATTATTCTCCTAATGACTGTCAAATGAATAATAAATCTCACGACTTCTATTTACATGAGCTCTTAATCCTGAGAGAATAATGGACCTGATCATGAAGTGTAAGTTGTTTTGATATATTAGCAGTGAGATCTAAAGATACAGTCAAAACCTCAGTATGTTGGGCAGCCACATTTAGTGTTGATGGAACATATATTCTCAAGATGGAATTCATAGTCTTTTAACGGCGATATAAAATATTCCCTTGAAATAAGTTTAATGGGTACAGTTATTCAGAGTGTTAGGCCTAACCACTTTAGTAAGAAATTACTAAAGTATATATATTTATGGAATTGGATTTCATAAATATATAATGAATAACATAAATGGTTAAACTGGGTACTCAAGGATTAAGATGTAGTAATCTACAAAGTGGCAGTTTACATTAATGAGTTTATATTACTACGAATATTTTATGAAGGGGTTGCATGTACAATAAAGTCTTGGGATATAATTTATTAATAAGGCTTAGAGTGCAATTATATTTATATAGTGGTATTAAATATAATTAATGGTAACTTTGGACTTGTCAAGAGTTGACAAAAAAGCCCAAGGCCATTGGAGCTAGTGTCTTATTTGTTCATTTTGTGTCCCACTCCAAGCCACATACTAAAGCCCAATTGGAAAGGCCTAATAGCTAGCCTAATTAGATAATCAGTTATTAAGAGAGAAACATATATAATTATATATATATATATATATATATGAAATAGTTTGTATGTGAGTGTTGGACACTCTCTAATTCTCCCTTAAACAACATTCATAAAAACTGATTGAGAGACTACACATCTTGGGCACAAGTGGAATTGGAGTGAAAATTAAAAGTGTTCTCAAGAACTTCTGATTTTTGGTTTTGAATTTCACCGCACTAAGGTACACTATCTTTATTCTATATTTTGAAACTTACATAGTATATTTTATCAATTGCGAATGAAGTAGATTCATTAATTTTCCGCTGCGTATGTTTTGTATGCGATACAAACATGTATTTTTCCATCAAATGGTATCAGAGCGGTCTTCAATTTCGAATCTGTATAACATGTTTTGTGTGTTTTAGAATTAGAGATAATAGTTTCATGATGTTAGAAGATTATATATATTTAATTTTCTGCATGGTTGATGAAACTATGATTTGATGAAAACTGATATTGATGTTATGATGTTGTTTAAATTTGAATTTAATTATTTTAAATTGAACTTTAAGGCTATAGCATCAATGGAATTCAGTTTTGATATCAATCTCTGTCTATCATTTTCATATGATGGTTGTTTGTTCATAAAAAACAGTTAAAAATTGCTTTTGAAAATTTCTGAAAATTTAAAATTCACGAAGCTCGATCGATCGAGCAGCGATTGAGTATCGATCGAGCATCCAGGTTGTTTCTCGATCGATCGAGATACACGTTTGATCGATCGAGACTGAAAATTCAGAGGCTCGATTGATCAAGAAGCGATCAAGAACCGAGAATTCATAATTTTTCTAAGTGTTTTCTATGTATAAAGAGCAGGGCTATGTGTAATTAGATTATGCATGTTTTATAATTAAAAAAAAAAAAAAACCTTTATTCTAAAACATCTAGTGGGAGAGAGATACAAGGGTTGGATCTCACGGCCTCCATTATCGGTTCATAGTAGTGTGGGTAAGCACCTCGTCTTGGCGTATATGCCTCGTGATCCCAAAGGAGGGTGTTTACTTCATAGTACTACAAGATTGAACTTACATGTTTAAAGTAGTGTGGACAAGCATCTCATCTTGGCGTATATGCCTCGCGAACCCAAAGGAGGGTGTTTTGTTCCATGGTACTACAAGTTTAAACACTATAAGGGAGATGAAATGTGGCTACACATGATTCTAGATAATGGTGTACACTAAACTAAGTGTAATGTTAACCTCCCAAAGGAGCTATGTCATTATTACTTAGAGACTAAAGATAATACGGCATATTATTAGTGTTTGATAAGAGTTATCATGCTAGCACTAATAATGAGAATAGTTCTCAATTAGTTAATGTGTTTATAATAAACTTGCTACCAAGGAATTATAGACATGGATTGGGTTGTCGTTGCATATTTTATATTATGGTTTTATTAAGGTTCCATACTATATGTTTAGATACTAAATTGATAATGTCCAATTTACTTATTATATTCATGTTTATTATTTTTAGATTTGACCATGGCATCATTTAGCCCACTTGTTACTATTCTTAATCAAAACAAATTGACTGGATCCAACTATGTTGATTGGAAAAGAAATTTGGACATTGTTCTTACAGCTGAAGAGCACAAATATGTGCTTACTAAACCATGTCTTAGCTTTCCTTCATTAGATGCTCCTCCTGAGGAAAAACAACGATATTATCGTTGGCAGAATTCTAATGAGATGGCCAAGTGCTACATCCTAGCATCTATCTCAAATGTTCTACAGCATCAAATGCAGGATGTAGAACTAGTTTCGGACATTATGCTAAGTCTGAAGGAGATGTTTAGTGAGCAAGGCCGTTCTGCAAGGCAAGAAACCATGAGGCAAATTTATAATAACAAAATGACTGATGACAGTTCAGTGAGGGAGCATTGTCTTACAATGATCTCTAATCTGAATACACTGGAAGTTTTAGGTGCCGATATTGATGGAGAATCCCAAGTGGATATGATACTCCAATCACTACCAGAATCATTCAAGGAATTCAGACTCAATTACAATATGAACAAAAATATTTATTCATTGTTTGAATTAATGAATGAATTGGTAGCGGCAGAAGGCATTCTTGGTACTTCTAGTGTTGATGCCAATATAGCTGAAGCTTCTACTTCTCAACCTAAGTCGAAAGGCAAGGGTAAGAAGAAGAAGAAGGACTTCAACAAGCAAGATGGTAAACAAATTGCCTTAGGGGTTGCCAACAAAGGAAAGAAGATCAAAGGAAAATGTTTCCATTGTGGTAAGAAAGAACATTGGAAGAGGAATTGTCCAAAATTCAGGGCTGCCAATAAAAAGGGTATGAAAAGTTCATTCCTCCTTGAAATATGTTTAGTACAAAATCCCACAGATTCTTGGTGTGTGGATTTAGTCTGTACTAATCATATCTGCAATTCGGCAAGGGTATGCCACCTACACAAACTCAAATAGTAAGTAGAAAATATTGGCAAGGGTATGCCATTTGTCTGCCCAAATATTGATCAAAGAACCTTTACCTACCCTTCATCGGTTGCCTTGAATGATAAGTTGTCGCCCATGAGTAATGCTGCTCCAAGCATAGGAAGAGTGACTAGGAACAGCAGCTTCAAGAAATGATGTGTTGGGAAAATACTTAGCTTTATAAACTTTATAGAACAAAGAATCCTGATTATGGAGAAGCCTCCAGCACTATTTAGCCAATAGAGCTATATTAACGCATTTAAGGTCCCGAAACCCCAATCCTCCATCCTTTTTTGCTAAACACATATGCTTCCAACTTAGCCAATGTATTTTCTTCCCCTCATTTTTCTGACCCCACCAGAATTGCCCTATCATGGAGTTGATGTCATCACACAGGCCCATTGGAAGAAGAAAACAATTCATGGCATATACTAGAATAGCTTGAGCCACAGATTTAATGAGAATCTCTCTGCCGGCTTGTGATAATAGCTTCCCCTTCCAACCACAAAGCTTAGATTGAATTTTTCTCTTGATATCTGCAAATGCTTACTTCTTTCCTCTGCCAATTATGGGTGGTAGCCAAAGATACTTTTCTAGGGACTCGTTAGAGTTAGCATTTAGGAAACGTTTGATCTCCTCCCTTAATGATTGGGAGTTGTTGGTGCTGAAAAAAAAATGGAGCTTTTATCACAGTTTATCTTTTGTCCTGATGTAAGTTCATAATCATGAAAAATTTCCTTGATAATACAACACTTAGATAAAGAAGCATTGCAAAAGAGTAAGCTGTCGTCTGCAAATAACAGAAGGGTAATCTGAGGCCCATTCCATAAAATGCTAACTCCATGTAAATCCCTATGGTGAGGTTCCTAACTAGCGCCGAGAATCCTTCGGTGCATAGTAGGAATAAATAGGGTGACAAAGGATCCCTTTGGCGAATGCCTCTAAAGGGTTTGATAAAGCCTGAAGGAACTCCATTTACCAACACTGAGTAAGATACGGATGAGACCCCTGCTATAATCAGATCAACCCATTTTGGATGAAACCCTATCTTTAACATCAAAGCCTTTAGATAATCCCATTCAATCCTATCATAAGCTTTACTCATGTCAAGCTTGAGAGCCATATGTGCAGTGTTCCCTTGGCGTTTGGACTTCATATAGTGCAAAGTTTCAAAGGAGATGAGGATGTTATCTATGATCACTCTATCCGCTACAAATGCACTTTGACACTTAGAAATAATATTGCCCAGGATCTGCTTAAGTCTATTGGCTAAGACTTTGGAAACAATCTTGAAGATGACATTGCAGAGGCTGATGGGTCGGAAATGAGACATGATTTCTAGATTCTTTCTTTTTGGAATCAGAGTGATACAAGAGTAATTAATGCTTTGCAAGATATTACCAGAGCTTATGCAATCAAGAATTGCATTAGAATTAAGCTTTAAGAAATAAAATTTCAATCTACAATTTTAAATTTTCATATTCTAAATTTATGTTAACATTTAATATTTATATTTAAAAATAGCATAGATGTTTCAACAACAAAAAATCACTTAGAGAATGAATGAAGCAACCCAAACCTTACTTCCTTTTAAACGAATATTGAGCTTTTTGTTTGTGAAATTTGACAACTTATTTTATAAAATAACGAGTATTGCATTCTACAAATAGCAAAATGAAAATCACAAGCAGTGGCATAAATAAAAACCATGGTGTAAAAACCCTATTTGGCTATTTCATTCCTCAATTATGATGCATACCATTTTACATGTGCCTCATCTCAATAATGAACTTATTGAACTATGCACATAAACTCTTAAATCTATCTATTATTTATTGTGTTAACTTTGCTTTTAATTTTACTTTTATTCATATTCAATTTTTTTTTTTTTTTATCATTCAATCTTTCTTCACCTCTACTTTTATCAAACTCTCAATTTTTTCTTGTCCTCTAAAAAAAAAAAGTTGTTGTTAACGGGTATCTTGCAGTGGCCGTTAACACAATCCAAAAAAAAAAAAAAGCTTATAATTGTCAAAAAAAGATTTCCCTATATGGGTTTCACTTAAAAAAAAAAAAAAAGGAAAAAAGTCGTCAAAAAAATTGCTAAAAAAGATTTAAAGAACTGCAAAAAGCTACCAAAAAAACTATTGTTACTGTCAAAAGCTGCAAAAAAATTTGTTGCTAACCGGCACCTTTTGGTGCCCGTTAACACAACCCATAATTATTTCCCAAAAAATCAGAAGATAAAATAAAGAAAAAGATTTGCATTGTACTGTGAGGCATGCACTGTTGCTGTTACATTTGCAGTGTACTGTTGCCCTGCTGCTTCAAACAAAAAAACATCTCTCTCTTTAAATGGTACCGTTGGCGTGGGAGAGAGTATCAGAAGTCTACAGACCATTCTACACCTTCGGCTTGATAATGGGTTGGGTTCTGTTTAGGTTAGTTATGTAGGTTAGGTTTTGTTTGAAATAATTGCTCCTTGACTTCTTTTTTAGGCCCACGAACTAATTTGAATCACATGCTATTTTTGTGAAAATGATTAAAGCCTAAATATTGGTTCTAAATAACTTAAATAACTTATAAATCTAAGTCCAAATAACTATTTAAAGATACTTCTAGTAAAAAAAAATTATTTTCTTTTCACTACTCGCACTGGTTAATCTCATTATTGCATTATTTCTATTATTTCTCAATTTAGTTTTAGGATACAATGCTAAAAACTTTACTACTCGCTTGATTTGATGAAATAAATTTGATCAATTTAGTGTTTATTGAATAATTAATTAAACATTACATAACCTTTACTTAGTAGAGATTGGTGGATAATCATGACGAATGTGAGTGCCTCACACCTTCTCACGACGAAATCTAACCCTCAAACTTGTCCTAGACCATTTTGATCCATTGGGTTATTTTCTAAATAAAAATGGTTTTTATTTCTTACTTTGTTTTTCCCTTTCAAAAAATTAAAAATAAGTTATAACTCCTTGTATTTTTGAAAAAAATTCATGATTTTCAAGACAAACTTTCAAAACAATCTTCTTTCCCAAAACCCTTTTGAAAGGCATCATGTGACAATGTCCACACACGTTAACTAATTGTGGTTCATCTTTTTTTTTTTTCACTTGAGGATGTGTATATGGTCTCGTTAGAAATAACAGTAAAGATCGTGTTTATGTTTGTGATATAATATGGTATTATGTCAATGGCATATGGTAATAATATGGTAATGTGATTTAATTGGTGGTATTGGGTATGAGTAAATGATAATTTGGTCCTTTGAAAAGAAGTAGCATATTGTATGCTAAGATTTTTTAGCTTCTCCATAAAGTAATTTTTATATCATTTGTTATTTTTTTTTATTGATTTTTATATAGTCTTTTTGGTGGGTTCCATAGGTTGAAACTCTACCTCAAAAAAAAAAAAAAAAAAAAAACAAAAAACAAAAAAACAAAAACAAAAACCAGTTTTCTCTCAACAAAAATTAGTTAATCAATAAGGAATAAATTTGGTTTTGCACATGTTTCAAGTTATCTTGCTTCAACCTATTATGTGATGACTAAAGAGATCATTCATGTGTAATTTTAGTCACATGAATGTTTTAATGATTCATGTAACTTATTTAAAATAAAACACATAAATAGTCTCATAAATCTCCACATAGGAAACTTTGTACATTTAATAGAATACCATTAATTGGTTCTCAGCCTCTAATTAGGCTCATAATTTGTATCCAATGACTCATTAATGCAAGCTTCAATCCTTAAAAATATGCCAACATCATGAGAGATCAAACAACAAATTTAAGTTTCTAAAAAAAAAAAAGCTACAAATTTAATGTGAATTGTGATATCGGTTCCTATAATTTAAGAGTAATGCTACAATTATAAATTATTTTACAACATTTTTACAAACTATTAATGTGGCCAACTTCTTATTGGTTTTCATCTAAACTCACTATTAATATCACTTTATCATTTAACAAAAAACACTCACCGCATCAGCAGTTTGTAAAATATTTTGTAAAAAAGTTTATATCTCTAGCATTACTCATAATTTAGTACGTGGAACCTAAATAGGCTTTTAAAAACCATTATAAAAGTCAAAATTCATCAATGTGATAAACATTATAAGCATGACCATTCCACATAAACAAATTAAGTATTATTGTGTATATTGAGTTGCCTTGTGTGACAAATACACCAAGCAAACCAGTATTGGTAATTTTTCTTCTTTATTAGATTCTTTTTCTTATTGGTTCTTAAGCTTGTAGCAGTTGTTTTTGGTAACTGTTGATGTGGGGGATGACTACAAGCTCAGCCCGAGGACAAAGGCTCAAGAAACCAACCTAAGAGATAGGCCTGACCTAGAGTATAGCGGTAAGTAAAATAGCCTACTAAGTAGAAAGAAGCCATCCAGGCCTACCATCGTGGAAATCCGTAACGACTGCCTTCCTCGAGATTAATTATTGAGGTGACATGCAGAACCCTTTTCTCATAGTAATGAAGGTGCCACAACTAAGCAATTTCATTCTAAACCAAGGTGTCCCTTTTATTTAAACTTACCCCGAGAGACACGGCAAAGAGGACACGGGAACCAATGCAGCAATCACCTCCGCATTAATGAGGCCCTTCACCTAATGTAAGCTATATTTAATGCTGAATGACTAACTTGAACAGTAGAAGCATCCCCAAAAATCCTCATTCATGATTAAAAGATGGCAGAGTAGAGGATGGATGAGATAAGTATCCCCCAAATCTAGCTGGGGGCAAGCTAGCTGGAAAAAAAGGGAAGAGTGGAAGATGGCTATAAAAGTTGGAGGGGGGCAAGAGAGAGGTAGGTTGAGAAAATTAGAGAGAATGAGTGTAGACAAGAACAAGAGAAAGAAAAAGAATAGAGAGAGAGATAGTTTTGAGGGTTTTCAGTTATAGAATCTACCCCATGTATTCAGGGAATTTCATTCCCATGCACTTATATATGTTTGATTCGGTCACTTTTCATCTATAATTTGTTGCTTAGACTTCCCATTGTGGATCATTTCCCTCCCTCTATAATTTTTTTTTTTTTTTTTTTTGAGAAACTCCTCCCTCTATAAATTAGTTGTGTAGAACTTATTACAACCTCAACAAAAAGTTGTTGATTGTTTTTGACTCCCACAATTGATATCGTATTTTGTTTAGCTCTAAATTTTGAATTTTATATTTAAATTAAAGGATTTTATTGTTTTAATAGTCAAACCTTTTTTCTTTTCTTTTTTTTTATCAATTTTTACGAGGCTAATTAAATTTAATTGAATTTTGATTAAAATCTAACCATGTAATTGGATAAATTTTGGTACTATATTTAAAATCATGAACTTCGGAGTAATTTGATTGCGCATTGCGTGAAGATTAGGTTTGAATTAAGTGCAATATTACTTAATTAAGGAAATTATCCATTATGCTTTTTCTCAATAATTCTTAAGATTTTAGTATGATTTCCAATGAAAAATTGGTACTAAGTAATTCCATTTGATGTCTCTTTTATTGAGCATATCATTAATAATCACGTTACATAAATTGATTAAGGAGTTTAATTGATTTTTATAAATTATGTATCCTATTTTTTTTTTTGGGTCTTATTACTTCGTCATATTTACTCCTTTAATTTTAGCAGATTATACATGTGATCTATTTGGAAATCAAGTTAATTTTTTTTTAATTAATGAGCATGTCAAATTTTATTGTGATTTATTTAAGTCCAAATGTCATGGTTCCTTTAGTGCACTGGGCAGATCAAGTTTTAATCCACTGTAGAGGTAATTATAGCAATGTACCTATTGCTAAAACCACCCCTTCAAACCCTAAAGACCCTGTATAAGAAGTTCACTTTCTCCTACCCAGAGCAAACCACTCCCACGGCTCACACCAAAATCTGGACCTTAGCCCTTCCCCTTTTGGTTTTCAACTTCCAACATCCCTCATTTTCTACTTCCAAAAACCCCCAAAAATCAGTCTCTCATTTTCTACACGTACTCTTGACTAACACAGCCTCTTTTCCCAAACAATCAGCTATCTCCTCAAAGCACCAAAACAACCACATTAACACCTTTAAATTCTCAAAGAAACAAACCCAACAACCCCAAAAGTAAACCCAAAGAAACCAAAGAAAAACAAAGCCAGAGGACCAAGAAAAATCCCTCCTTTTTCATATAGGCCAGAAACCTTCAACAACCAACAACAGCAGCAACTACAAACTCAAAACAGCAACAACCTCCACCACAACCAGACCAACCCTCCAAAACTCCAGAAACAGAACCCAAAACCACAACAACAAACACTAAAAGCACTCTCCTTTCTTTCACAAGCCCAAAGCTACAGAAAAATCCTACCTTCTTCATATATACGAGACCCTAAACAGCTGTTCTCAACAGTAGCCAATAACAACAACAAACAACAGTCACAAGAAACTTCAACAAGCAAAAATAACCAACAAGCAAAGACAATCACAAGCAGCATCAAAGGCAACAACTTCAACCAAAAAAAGAGGAAAGAGGATAGAGCATTGCAGAGACCACCCAATAATTTTTTCTCAATCTATTCTTACTCATTTTTCTTTTCCTTTCCAATTTTAGTTCAAAGTCTAACCAAAAGTTTTTTCCTTTTTCAGCTATCAACAGAGCACAGAAACAGAGCATCTTGGACAGCTAAAGAAACAAAGGGTAATGAACAAGAAAACAAGGGAGGTAACACTCAACCTTTTCATAGCATTTTACTTTCAATCTGTGCAATGCTTCCTAACCTCTACATGTTCAAATACCTAGATTTGTACACACATACATATCATATTTATTGTTTATTCACACAAGCATGCATTTTTTTAACACAAAAGCTCACTGTAATTCACATACATGAACACAAGACACACACGGCTACACCATAGAACCCACAAGCATATAAACACGGCCAAAGCAAACCCGAAACCCCAAAATCCCAAACCAAACACACACAGAAAATACCCATTTTGAATAAACCCCGAGGTCCCAAATTCAATGCACATACACAGATTCACATCCATAGAGAAACCCACTTTGAAATGGAGAGGGAGAGAGCCACCACGTTGGTAGTTCATGTGGCTCAAGGTGATGGCATAGAGGTCCGGCCAAGAAGCTTCGGCCATGGCCATGGAGGCTCTGCCGTGAAGAGAGGAAGAGAGTTGGAGATGACTGATGAGATTGTGAGAAAGAGATTAGGATTTTAATCTGATGGGGTTTTAAAATAGAAATAGAAATAAAGAGATTAGGGAGATAAGGCTAGGTGGGAATTTCATTGGCCATTGGAGGTTATCTATGTTGTGATTGGTGGGGAGGATTTTAATTAAGGTAAGGATTGAATCAATTTGTGAATCAAAGCCCAATCTGTGTGTGTGCAAAATAGGCTCAGTCTCTTAGGCCCAACTGAAACCCAACACACTCAAGCCTTTATCCCTTTAGCTATAGCAGCCCAAACTCCACCAAACCTACGCACAAAGCCCAACTGAAATAAGGAGCCCCATTTAAATAAAAGCCTTTAGCCCACTTGCAATTAAACTCACTCTCAATACTAAACCCAATATGAATTACACTTCCACCCCAAATTTTCACAAAATCATGTTTTGGCCTTTAAGCTTTCACCAATTATATTTTGAGCCCGACACTTTCCAAGATTACATTTTAACCCTCCAGCTTTTTCAAAATTATGTTTTCAACCCCAAACCTTTTCAATTTATATTTTTAACCTCCAACTTTTACAAAGTTATGTTTTTGACCCTTTTCTCTTCCAAAATTACATTTTGAGCCCTAAAATTTCCAAAAAATGCACAAAGGCCCTTGAGGTCACAAAAATGCATTTTCAATCCTTATTTTGCCAAAATATAATTCCTTAAAAAATATGAAAATTGTTAAATGGTTTTGTTTTCACACCTTGTAGGAATTTAACCTTTGTGTTCTTGTTATTTCCTTGTGTCCTTTTGCATGAAGTAAAATACTTTGGGAAAAAGAATTGCAAAATTGCATTTGGTATGCTATATGCTATGCTATGGAGTGAAGTAAATTTTACTTAATTCCCTATGCAATTTACTTTTGTAGTAAATGTCATGTGATCACATGTTCAGCTATGCCCTTTTGGTCTTGCCTTTTAAAAATAAATTGTTTACATGTCATCCTATAATAGATTATACATGCTATTCATTATTCACATGTCATCCTATGATAAATTATCATTTTTCACATGCCATCCTAGGATAGATTATACATGTCATTCTAAAATAGATTAGCAATACTATAGACCATGTATTTGTATAATTCCATTGGTTATTACACCACTATTTTGTTTGTATTTGTATAATTCCATTGGTCATTACACAATTATTTTGTTTACATAATTTATCTAGAATTTACTCACCTTTAGAATAAAGGCTAGTCTGTCTTTTTCCCCATTAAATCCATTTTGATAGTTTCAATGGGCTGTACATCTATATTGTTGTTTAGAACTTTAAACACTGTCTTATAGTTCAAAGTTCAAATAATGAAAGATTTTTATGGTAAGTAGATTTTTCCTAACATCACTCTCACAAATGGTACTAGGTACTTTACACATGCATTTTATTTCGTGTAGTTTTTGTTCGTTAAGATTTTGAACTCCAAAATGTTTTATAGGAGTTTGTTGGTCCTAAGCTGCCTACAATGGAATCAAACTTTTTTTCTTTTAAGCAAGAACATATCCAAAGTGATAAAAAAAAGTTGGAGATTTTTCTAGAATAGGGTTATTATAATGAATAACGTGATTGGTAAAGTTTTAAAAGACAAGAATAAGAAGTATATTAAAATGGATTTAAAGTTGGGTTTTTGGATAGGGCCGCATGTAGAAGAGGCATTTTCTGGGCATTCAAATCTAGGACCTATTGATAGGATTTGTATTGCTTTTAGTGTTAGAACAATATCAATCGCGTACTCTTTGGTACCTTACTGCGATTGAAACTCAGAATTTGGTATTTAAAGGTAACAATGCAAATGACTCAAAAGTTTATGCTAAGGCTACATTTAGACCTAAGGCTACGATATTGCTCAATAAAATGTGACTCCTCTATGAGATGAGAATATCATATTTTTGTTGTGGCAGAAACTTTTGAGGGATCACCCATTGAAGAATGGGGTGCAATCTAATGGAGAGGAAAGTCTCCTCCCAAAATCAAACTTCCCTCCTCATTAGGTTGCACCTCAACTAAAGATCCCTAAAAAGTTCGGCCACAACAAACATGATATTATCATTTCAATTAGGATTCACATTTTTATTAGTGATACCTTAGTCTTCTTAGCCACAAGTTTAAATGTGGTCTTCACATAAATGTATGGGTTTGTATTGGTACTTCTAAGGACCAAAACCTGGTCAATCGCATTAACTCAAAAGGTAATATAGAGTAGGTGAATGCTATTATTCTTAACCTGTAAAAGCAATGCAATGCCAATTAATAGCTTCTGAATTCAATTGCCAAGCACTGAAAACACGCACTGCATTTGCATGTGTTCCCATCCAATAAGCTGATTTTAACTCTATTTTAATATCCTTATTATCCCTATTCAAATCAATAATTAGAACTTTATCAATAGTTATTGCAGGTTCTTTCTTTAGAATAATCTCCACTTGATCACTTTGAATATATTTATTCTTGCTTAAAAGCAGAAGTTTCATTTCACTATAAACTTGACTTGATGTATTAGTACCAACCTATAAAATATTTGATGTTAAAATGCATTTGTAGGCTGCATGGTACCGGTACCATTCGTGGCAGGAATGTTAGGAGAAATCTTCTTAATAGGAAAATCTTTTATAGTTTGAATTGCAAGGGAATGTCAGTTACATATAACAAGGACACAAAATTGAATTTCAGTTTCCCACACTGGTGTGAAGTGTTGATGCAGCAACACCAAAATGGTGAATACAACATAATCATGGGAACAACCTTATGTCTCAATCATTGATTCCATTTAGGAGGCCAACACATGCACACACACAAAAAAGAGAAAAAAGGAAGTTGAAGCTTAAGAGTGTCCTTGGGTTGTATGTGGTACTTGTTCATATATTCTCTTTGATATTAGACAGTAGCATGGTAGTCCTTATTATTTGGCTTCACCCTACAGGGAAGATTCGCCTTATAAATACTGCAGAAGGTCTCAGCAGTATATCCTTGGATAATCTTATTTTTGTTTTACCTAATGTTCGGTTTGTGAAATGGTCCTCTAGTACTGTGGAATGAACTTAATTATAATAGTTAAAAAAAAATTTGAGGGGGAAATAATAGTTAAATTGGAAAATAAATATTCCGTGGGAGGACTTTATTAGTTCCCATTCAATTATTGTTGTTGTGTGGCTTAACTTTTTGTTTATATATATAATCAATGTCTCCGTCTGTTACTAATAGGAGAAGAATTGCTTTAGTTCAAAGCCAATATTCATTTTCTGGAAATGACATTCTTGGAAAAAGCAATCATTTGAAGCCCCTAACTTCTGCAAGAAGCATTCTGTAACCAAGCTCTCTGACGTGGTTTTTAAATTGGTTCTTTTACTTGGGATCCTTTTATGACATGGTTAATATGTTTCTGTTGGTACTATTTAAACCCCAGCTTCAAATAATTTTTTTTAGCAAGATTTCATAGTAGCAGATCAAGCACTTCTCAAGATCCCTGAGCTTCGAAAATTTTTGTGCAATTCTGGTGAATTAAATCTTGGTCTTGCAAAAAACAAATGTGTTGGGAATAATACACAAAGTAATAAAGGAGGAACAAAAATAACACAAAAGACAAACAAAAATGGATAACTTAGAGGCACAAAATTGTTATCTTTAGACAACATCTATATGGCGTGAGAATAGACTTAGCATGCAAATGTAGTGAAACAATGATTGATACTGCAAACAAAGCAATAATATATAGTCACTACATAAGTGCCAAGAGTTATCGATATATAGTATTACCGTGATTACCTTTGAGCTATTCTTATGGTAAACTATTAAACAATTATGTTGATTCTCTTTTACCTAATAGGGCTAATTAATGAAATATTCATAATTAAATTGGTCTGTTACCTTTAGGTATCCATTCCAATCCCAACTATTTTGTTCCAATTTATTAATCACTTGAAAGTGGTGCATCTTTGGGCCAACCTAATATTTTTGTGATTAAAAAATTGTGATTTGCAAAGTCATTTATTTTTAACATTAGGGAATATGCGATAAATTTCAATTATTTTGACTTGTTATTTATGTGTCTTTCCGATTGGGTCACTTTAGTGACTACCAATACGGATTAAAATACAAACTGCAAATCAAAATTAATGACTTTGCATAAACATTAAATTAATGGGATACATTATAGCAATACCGATATAAATGTGCTATACCTGTTTACATCGAAACAAATAAGTCCATTTTTTCATAAAAAGCATCACTGAAATACTTGATAGAACAATAAGTTATAGTCTTGATAATATTAGTAGTTTATTATAACATTAAATAAACTAAATTCAGCAATTCAATATTCGTTGCAAGTAAAAAGTGAACATAAGGCGGAAAAAATAATAATGAACAATAATTGACAATCTATAAAAGAATTTATACCATAATTATTCATGAGTGTCAGATGATATTATATTATCAATTTTAAGATTTGAATTTTAACATTAAACATTAAAGTTGTTAATCTTTAAATAAACAATTAAATAAACTAGAACAAAATATTGTAGAAATCCGTAATACCTGAAATTTATTAACTAATAGAAAAAAAAAAGTTCATATTATCCACAATTGATCCATGATCGTATAGAATATTTAATTGTTTTCACAAATCCAAAATCATAGTCATGATAATAGAAACTATAATTGTTTATAAATCTTTTAATGGAAAACATGATAATTCTAAAACATAAGCTCTGATACCACATGTAAATGTTTTCTTTATGTTGTTAGATTATAAACAATCATAATATAAATTTTAGGATATTGAATTATCATTATTTCACAACTACACAAATTAATTATAGAGCTTACTTTGATTCATTGCTGAAATTTTCTTAAGATCAAGTCTTAGTATAAAAGGCACTTAATTCTTATAAAATTGGTTTCTCCCTCTTGACCCTCTTTTCTCTTTAACTATTCAGTGAGTCTGTTAGGATAGCTGAATGTCTCTTTTATAGGTAGAGAGATGACCAAATTCCTTATATTTATAACCTCCACTTGCCCATCAAAGTTGGAGTTACTTAGGAAACTTCTCCATTAACTAATATCTTAAGGACATGTAACATCTTATTAAACCATAATATATATAAAGTTATCAAATGGATATATTATCAAATGGGACAATTTATTCTTACAATTTCTGTGTTACTTTGTCAACTAGTTCCATTATAGGCTTTTTTTCTCTTTGGTCCGCCAACTTGCAAAGGTAGACCAAGCTATTGGATATTGGAATATGCAATTTTCAACCCCATCATTGCTGCCAAACCAGATTTAATGTGTGGCCTAGCATTCTTGTGGAAAAGAATATTAGACTTGAGGTACGTACGTAATTTATTTTTTGCCCTGACCAAGCTGCTTAAGTTTTGAACTTTTAAAGTACTCATCATGATTCTTGAACAAGAAACAATTAGAAATACAAGAATTGAACCATTCATTTTACAATCTCAACCCGCCATGCCCAGAATCCTATTATTAGCATATCCTTCTTTTAGGATACTTTTTTTTTACACCTAATTTTATTTGAGTACCACCTATTTATTTTCAAATGCACACATCCTATTCTATTTAAAAGCCCTAGAATATTTATGCTTGGCAATATTTGAAAAACCCATGATTCAAATCCATGGCAGAACAATCTTATCAATGGAATTCAAATCCATAATCAAAACCCACGGCAATTTATTTATCTAAAGCCAAATTCACATTGGCAACATCAAAGCCCAATTCTTACTGGCAACATCAAAGCCCAATTCTCACTGGCAATATCAAAAGCCCAGTTCCCACTGGCAATATCCAAAGCCCAATTTTCATTGGCACTACTTTATCAAAAAAAAAAAAAAAAAAAAAAACCTAAAATTATCAACGCTTGGCAAAGAAAAAATATCATGGTAAAATATTACCATGGCAAAAACCATGGCATTCATCTTATAAAAACTCATTGGGAGTTATCTTGAAGATTATGTTCTCATATTATAAACCCATGAAATACATGGACATCATTTGCACCACGACATCCATAATATATACCTTCAACACTCATGGTAAATATTCAAACCCACAGGCCCATCATTTAAATTATGATGCAACCATGAACATTATTTGCAATATGGAATTCGTCATAGTAAATGTTATTTACAAAAGTGTTTTGAAACTTGTCCTATTGTTTCAAACATTACAACTAATTGCCCAAAGGCCTATTGCAAGTGTCTATGGAAAAACCCAAAGTATTCACTAACAAAAGTCCATGAGGAATGAAAGCCCATGGCAAACATGTGTTGTTAATGACCATCACACAACCTGGCCCAAAGGAACCAGCCCATGTAAGCAAGCCCAATCCAAAAGACACCAGCAAGAGGCAAAGGATTGAGAGTGGGCAACCAGCCCTTGTTCATCCCTAACCAAAAAAAAAAAAAAAAACTAGAGACCCCTACAAGGGAACCAAGCCTTTGAGGATGAACTAGGGGCTGTCCCATCAGTTTTCTGCCATACTCTACCTGACGTGAACAGTACTCGAAGGCTGACATATCAGCTGAAGTCTGAAGGATGATAGGACTCCATCATCTTCCTCAAGACTGTATCTTCAGCGGAAGGGGAGCTGAAACCAAATTATCCAAACTTCAACAAATTGATGCTATAAATGATAAAAACGTTCAAGACATGATTCATGTGCCAAGCCCATGAATCTTAAAGGGGAAAAATTGGGAACATGTGGTTTGGAGGGCATAAAGGGATCTCCAACGGAACCCCCTGAAGTAGACTTAGAGCTTGACACCTGGCTTGGAGTGTTGAATCTTACTTCTTGGGAGTCCAAATCTCAGTTGCAGCATTAAGATTTGTTCTTGATAAACGCCTTAATCACACTGATTAAGCTCAGCCCCATAAATTCTGGCATTAAATGCAAAGCACTCTAAAATCCCATCATTACCCAAAGAAGCAAGGCAACCCCTAAAGTAAATCTCCTACTTCTGGCCAAAAATCTCAGGGAGATTAACCTTGATTCATCACCTCTGATTAGTCCTACGTTTTTGGATTCTTGTTAATTAATGCTTCCCTAAAGCCCCATTATAAAAAGATAAACACTTCAACCCACTGAGGGACAACTAGCCCCTCTGAGACTTTGGATTCATTTGCCATTTTTACTAGTGGTTTAGCTTTCCTTAAGCTCACCACTTATCATCTTTAGCTTACACCCATCTAATTCCAGATATTCTTCTCCCCCCTTTACACTATCACAGCTGATAAATGTCTTCCAACTAGTCACAAACAACCCATTACTCATAAAAAGCTCCAACCTCAGCATCAATCCTATCCCACTCACTTAAAACAGCCCACATTCAGTTCGTCCATGCCTTATAAATGCATATCCACCGAAATCTTAGTTTAATACTCGCTGCACTGAGCTGGGATCTCTCTCCCTTCACACCATGCCAATTAATCCTTCCTTTTTTCTTCCTATGAAACCTTTAATTTTTACTTTTTATTTTACTGTTGAAGGATATGATGTATTTATAACGATCGAACTTTTCCCTCATATTGATGTAATGATGGCTGAAAGTACAATAAATTCCTCTTAAATGAGACACACAAGGACCTCCGAGAGTTAAAATCTTCCTAAATTTATCTAATTATTGATTGTTGGACCGTGTAATTTCACTCCTACCGTTGGACAATTTATCTTTTGGACTTAAGTGTAATTTCACCCTTATCGCTGGAGAATTTATTTCCCTTGAACTATCAAAATAGGACCAATAATGTACTAACTAAGTATTATAAAGTATTTTCATTGGGCTTTTGTTTCTGTTTTGTTAAGTGCAACCTTTGTTTTCTTGCTTGGGTAGGCTTATCATCACACCGAAAGCCTTTGGGTGTCATCTGAAGAGCCATAGTCGAGTTTCGGCTTGGTTTCCCAACATCTTATTCAGAGGCATCAATTTCCCCCTTAACACCTTCATACCAAATCCATAGCCAACCCAAATCTACTTTTTTTTTTTTTTTTTGAAAATCAACCCAAATCTACATCTCATTTTCTCAAGTGCAATTAATATTTAATACATATTTGTTTGCTATTTCCGGCTTTCCACTCCAACACTCTAGAATTAAGCTTTAAGAAATAAAATTTCAATCCACAATTTTAAATTTTCACAATCTAAATTTATGTTAACTTATAATATTTATGTTTAAAAATAGCTTAGATATTTCAACAACAAAAATTCTCTGAGAGAATGAATGAAGCAACCCAAACCTTACTTCCTTTTAAACGAATATTGAACTTTTTGTTTGTCAGATTTGAGAACTTGTTATATAAAATCACTAATATTGCCCTCTACAAATAGAAAAATGGAAATCACAAATAGTGGCATAAAGAAAACCATGGTGTAAACACCCTATTTTGCTATTTCATACCTCTATTATGATGCATACCATTTTACATGTGCTTTACCCCCAATAATGAACTTATTGAACTGTGCGCATAAATTCTTAAATCTATCTATCATTTATTGCGTTAACTTTGCTTTTAATTTTACTTTTATACATGTTTTTTAATTTATGAATAAAAAAATTTAAATTATTGTCCCACAAACAGTACATATAAAAAAAACTAGCTTATAATAATTTCCCAAATACAATGAAGTGATTAAAAAAAACAAGGAAAGAAAAAAAAAATATTAGAGTGAGGCGTGCACTGTTACTGTTACATTTACTGTGTACTGTGGCCCTGCTGCTTCCAAAATATATATTTATATATATATATATATAATAAAAAAATAAAACGGCTAGCAAAATGGAAATAAAATAGGGCTTCACCGTGAAAATTGAAAATTCGAGAGGAAGAGAGAGTATCAGAAGTCTATACTCTATAGACCATTCTACATCATGGGCTTGTTAATGGGTTGGGTTCTGTTAGGCTAGTTATGTAGGTTAGGTTTTGTTTGAAATAATTTCTCCACGACTTTTTTGTTAGGCCCACGAAATAATTTGAATTACATGCTATTTTTGTGACAATGATTAAAGCCCAAAATAAAAAGTAAAAAGAAATTATTTTCTTTTAACTACTCGCATTTGTTTTTTCATTATCACATTATTTCTATTACTTCTCGAATTAGTTTTATGACATGATGGACTAAAACTAAATCGATAAATAATAGAAATAATGCATCATGTGGCAGTGTCCATTGAATAATGCCATAATTAATTTAGTTTTATTACATCATACTATTAAATTTCTTGAATAATGAATCATGACTTTTAAGGTTAATTTGGTTGGAGGGGTGGAAAAGTGAGGATAGAAAATTGTGGGAGGATGAAAAAGTGAGAGAATATAAAAGATTTTAATTTCTCTCTTTTTTGTTTGGTTGTGAGTGAAAAAGTGGAGAGATGGAAAAAATGAGTTTGAATAAATTTACTTATATACCCTTATTAAAGAATGATACCCAATTAAAACAAAAGAGTGACAAATAACCAAAAAAAAAAAAAAAAAGCAATCACCCAAATTTATTAAAAATAAATAAAAATCATGTCCCAAAAAAAAAATCACGTCTAGTTAAAAAAAAAAAAAAAAAAAACCTATCATGCCCAGGCCTTAGAAAATTAAAAGAAAGAAAAAAAGGCAACGTTACTGTCCAAAAAAAGAAAGAAGAAAGAGAGGCATGCCTAGGCCCTAGACAATCAAAAGAAAAAAAAAGCAACGTTACTGCCCACAAAAAAAAAAAAGAAAAAAAAAAAAACAACTGGATGAAGCCCGTGTGCACATGCACATGGGCATTTTTATCAATCAAGAAAAAATGTATCCCTACTCATTTATCTCTCCATTTGAGGATAAAACATTTTAGTTGGTCTAGGGAGAAAACACCTGGGCCTCACAATTTATTTTCCTTCCTCCTCGCCCAACCAAACACACTCCAAAAAAGTTTTCATTTCCATTTTCTCTCCAAAGTTTTCCATCAACCCTGTTTCACCTCCAAACAAATACACCCTTACTGTGTCCATTGAATAATTAATTAAACATTACATAACCTTTACTTACTAGTAGAGACCGGTAGATACACCGGACGTGTATGGGTGCTTCACACCTTCTCACAAATAATCTAACTCTTGAACTCTTTTTAGAATTTAGACCATTTTTTTCCATTGAGTTATTTTCTAAATAAAAATAATTTTTATTTCCTACTTTGTTTTTCCCTAAATTAAAAAAAAAAAAAAAAAAGTTGATGACTCCTCACATTTTACGAAAATTCAAGGTTTTCAAGACAATTTCAAAAAAATCTTCTTTCTAAAAGCCCTTTAACTATTATGGTTTGTTTTGAGGATGATGTGTGGAGTCTTTTGGCTTAATATTGCTAAATTCGGAATTTATTTGCATTATAGGCACTGTTCTAAGTTATTTAGGGAATTGAGGAAAGAGAGTGAATTTCGGGTGTTACCGAAATTCAACAAAAGTATGAGAGAGAAAGAGAAAAAGTGGGAGAGAGAAAATTTTGAATTTCGATAATCACATTACCGAAATTCCTGCTGCCCAAACCTGATGACCGAAAACCAATTGTGGCAATGCCATTACCGAAATAGGGGGAAAATTTTTTTTGTGGCAATTGTGGCAATGCCATTGCCGAAAATGGAAGGAAAAAATAATAATAATAATAATGGTTGCCGAAATCTGGGGAGGAATTAAAAAAAAAAATGCTACGTCCACAATATTTTTACAACATTTTCACAACAAATCATAGGTGATTAGTTATTATTAGTTCAAATTTGAATTTAACACTGAGATTAATTTTTTAATCCAACAATAACAACCTGCCACTTAAAATTTGTTGTAAAAATTGTGTGCACATATCATTTCTAAAAAAAAAAAAAAGTGGAATGGATTTGTGGCAATGCCATTGCCACAAATCCATTCCACTTTTTTTTTTTTTTTTTTTGTTTAGAAATAATATGTGCACAATATTTTTACAACAAATTTTAAGTGACAGGTTGTTATTGTTGGATTAAAAAAGTAATCTCAGTATTAAATTCAAATTTGAACTAATAATAACTAATCACCTATGATTTTGTTGTGAAAATGTTGTAAAAATATTGTGGATGTAGCATTTTTTTTTAATTCCTCCCCAGATTTTGGCAACCATTATTTTTTTTATTTTTTTTTCCTCCCATTTTCGGCAATGGCATTGCCACAATTGGCAGGTTTGGACAGCAGGAATTTCGGTAATGTGATTACCGAAATTCAAAATTTTCTCTCTCCTATTTTTTCTCTTTCTCTCTCATACTTTTGTTGAATTTCGGCAACACCGTTGCCAAAATTCACTCTCTTTCCTCAATTTCCTAAATAACTTGGAACAGTACCTATAATGCAAATAAACTCCGAATTTAGCAATATTTAGCCAAAAGACTCTAATGTGTGGTCTCAATAGAAATAATAGTAAAGATTGTGTCTATATTTGTGATATAATATGGTAATGTGATATAATTGATTGTATTGGGTATGAGTAAATGATAATTTGGTCCTTTGAAAAGAAGTATCATATTGTAGGTTAAGAGTTTTAGCTCTCCACAAAGTAATTTTTATATCATTTATAGCTTTTTATTGGTTTCTATATAGCCTTACCAGATACAATCAGCTTTTTCCCAACAACAATTAGTTAATCAATAAGGAATAATTTTGGCTCCACACATGTTTTAAATTATTTTGCTCCAACATTTTATGTGGTAGTTGAAGAGATCATCCATGTTTATTTTAGTCACATTAATGTTTTAATGAGTCATGTGGCTTTTTAATAACAAAAGACATGAATAGTCTCATAAATCTCAACATAATAGATGTTGTCCATTCAATAGAATACCATTAATTTGTTCTCAACATCTAATGAGGCTCATAATTGGTTGTCACAGTCACTTTTCTTTTACTAGGTTTTATTCCAAATCAACAAATGAGTGGGTTTGACAATAAAGTGAGGGTTTCTCTGTCGCTAAGATAGCTCTAACTTCTCTTAGGCAGTAGAATTGGGGTCCCTTCCTTGTTGAAGGTGTTGTAATTATCTTCCTTGGAACAACAGATTTATTTCGTGGGTTGTTGGGTTTTGTTTCAGGGTTACAAAGAAACAGATACGTGAGTTTTGTTCCTTGGGTTTCTTCAATACCAATTTTTCTCTATTCTTTTTTCTCTTACTATTCTTGCCCTAGTGCTTCTATACCATGGATGATTTAGCAAAAACCTAGGGCCGTCTCACTCTTTCTGATAAGGAAAGTCCGGGGTGTTGCCTAGAGGAGGATCTTAGGTCTGAAGAGTATATTATTGCTGCTTTGTTTCTAGACGAAGAGAGTTCTAAATATTGATGCAATCGCTAGAACCTTTAATCCACTGTGGTGATCGTGAAACGGCTTCAAGGTCTGAAGTATAGGTAATCATAAAGTTCTTTTTGTGTTTGATAATAAAGCCGATGTCGATAGAGTACTTTCTAGTGAGCCATGGAGTTTCAATAAGCACCTAGTGGTTATGCAAAGGTACGATAAGAACAACCCTATTGAAAACCTGAAGTTTGACAGAGTTTAATTTTGGGTGCAAGTTCTCGGCATACCGTTCAGGTTTATGAATGCAAAGGCTACTGAAAAAAATCTGTGAAGCTGTCTGCGAAGTTTGTAAATCCACGGATTCAATGATTATAGAAGGTGGTAATTTTATTCGAGTAAGAGTATTAGTAGATATCACCCTCCCTCTCTGCCAAGGACGTGTTGTTGCCCTTGGTAAGGAGGAACAAGTTTGGGTGAATTTCAAGTATGAGCGTCTTCCCAATCTATGCTATTGGTGTGGACGTCTCACACATGATGATAAAGACTGTTCTGTGTGGATCGATAGCAAAGGGAGTTTAAAGAATGATTAGAAACAATTTGGGCCTAGTCTCCGACCTCCTCCGTTCTTGTCCTCTCAGAAGAATGTGGTTAGTGTTCTATGCTTTTACAAGTCCAATTCTGATAGAGTTTCAGCGACGACTGGGGTTGATATTAATGGGGATACTGGTTCCACAGCTATGGAACATGAATTTTTATCCCCTCGGTCACACTCGTCGGTTAAGGTTCCGACGGAAAACTCAGTTCCGGTGTCACAAATTCTTGCAAGGAAAGAAGCGTGTAACAAGGAACTTCCGATTGTTTTGCTAGATTTGCGAGATAGCATGCTTCAGGAAAATATTCGGGCCCCTGATTCTGCAGTTGAGATTCCTTACGTGGAATGTGGCAAGGCTGTTTCAAATGTTTCAAAGGATTGTTTTGAAGATCAACTTAAGGGTATTGATACTGAGTTGACAAAATTTGACCCCAATGAGGATTCGACCCATGCAGGTTTTATCTCTAATAACTCAGCTATTTTTCCTATTCAAATTCCTTTAGCTGATATTATTGAGGCACGTGAGGGGCAGGAGGTTACATCTTATGTTTTTTTCCCAATTCAACCAATTGATAAACCAAAGTGGACACGTATCAATAGGCCAGCAAGTAATACTCATGATTAGATTTTTCAATTCACACCCAGTGGGAGCAAACGTGGTAGTACCCTGGAGGAAGGTCTCTCTGATGACCATTCCATATGGGAAAGACTTGATAAAGGTATGGTGACAAATAGTCGGTTGACAAAATTTCCGGGTTTACGAGTGCATCATCTCCATTGTGATTCTTCTAATCACCCCCCTCTTTTCCTTAATCTTTTCAGCCTTGATCATCCCTCACGAAAAAATTTGTTTAGGTTTGAGGAGATGTGGTTGTCCGATAATAGATGTGGGAAAACAGTACAAGCTACTTGGAATTCTGTGTGTGACCGAACTGGGGAGAGGGATATGTTGATGAAAGTTGAAAAATGTGGTAAGGATCTCTTATGGTGGAACCGGAATTGCTTCGGAAATGTTCGCAAGGAACTAGAGAAGAAAATGCCACTCTTGATTTGGGCTGAACGAGAAGCCATGTTTAGTGGGCAGAATTTTCGGGTGAGAGAGCTCAAATTAGAAATTAATGCTCTTCTGGATAGGGAGGCTAGAATGTGGAGCCAACGTTCTCGGGTTCTATGGCTGAAAAACGGAGACAGCAAAACTAATGGCTTGTTTGGATGTTTAAAAAATGAGGGGGATTAGAGCAGAGTGAGGGAGAGTAATTCAATTACTTTGTTCGGAAAGTTTTTAAAGAATGAGGGGGAGGAGTTAGGAGGGGTTTCAATTACCTCTAACCCCTTATTTTTAATTCCTCAAATTGGAGAGATTTGGAGGGAAAGTAGAGTGTTAAATTATTGACCAAATAAATTTTCTAATTTACCATTTTTAAATTAACAAAATTACAAACCGATTATATAAACTTTGTTTGTTTTATGAGAAAATTTAAGTGGAATGAAAAAAAAAAAAATCTCACTGTTTCACACATCCGATTCAAACCACTCCACAATCAGACAACAATGAATTCACACTTCACAATCAGACATATTACAATGAAAATCTCACACACACACAAATACAAAAACATGTTAGCAGCTCAGATCTGAACCCAAAGACAGCAAATCTGGGTTCGTCAAGTGAGAGAAAGTGAAGGGAAAAATGGGTAGACAGCAAATCTGGGTCGAAGATGACGGCGCGCTGGCCACCGTCGACGGTGTAGAGAGATGAGCTGAGAGCGGTGGCGGCGGCGCCGAGTCCCAAAGCGCCTTCGGAGGAAGCGAATTCGATTGCCGAAGGAGAGGGCAAGGATCTCCGGTATAGACCAGGCAATGGCGTCGCCATTTCTTTCTCTGGACTTTGGTCAATCAGATTCTCCGTTGCATGAGTATGACTCTTTTGTTTTTTAATATATAAAACTAAAAAGTTAAAGCACTAGTTTTTGTTTTTGGTGTAAAAATTTAATTAATAAACGTGGAGGTGGGACTTTCCAAACTAGTTGTGAAATTTCTAATCTGTGCTTATGATTGGGATTTTGAAGAAAAGACCTATCAATTTTTTTTTTCAGATTTTTTATAATTTTTATGCTAATTTTGGCACTCACAAGCCACATTAGAATCGTTTTCAGCATCCAAACATTTTATCTTCTTATTTTAATTATTATCAATTAAGGATGGTTTTTTTTAGTATAATAAAAAAGTAGAAAAAATATTTAATTATAGACTAATATTGATTATTTAATTCACATCAGGAAAAAAAAATTATAAAAAAAAATATTGCATGCTATAGTCATAATTATTTAATCTAACAAATTAATCATAGACCAATGTTGCAAGTCCATTTTCAAATAAGGGTAAATTTGTCTATTTAAATCATTTCCTCTACTCTCCATCTTAATTTTTAAAACATCCAAACAAGAGAAATGACTAATTACTCCATTCCCTCTTATTAATTTTAAAAACATCCAAACAAGGTGGAGGAGAACCATTCCCCTTTACTCTCCTCTCCACTACTCTCCTCACCTCTACTCCACTCTACTCTCCTCCCTCTCTAAACTTCCAAACAGGCCATAAGTTCTTTCATAGTAGAGCTACTCAGAGACTTTGAAAAAACAACATTTTAGGCTTGAAGGATGGTTCAGATTTATGGAGGAATCAACTTGAAGATATTGCAGCTATTCTTATTGAATATTACTAGAAGCTTTTCTCTACTTCAAACCCGACTTGTTCAGATACAGTTTTGGACCGAATCCCACAGGTGGTGATGATAATATGAACTTGCAATTATCAGGGCCTTTCCTTGAATCTGAAGTGGTTTAAGCTTTGAAGCAAATGGCATCGTTAAAGGTTCCCAGACCAAATGGAATGCCACCTTTGTTTTATCAACATTTTTGGGACATTGTGGATCATGATGTCACTAAATCTGTCTTGTCTTGGTTGAATTTAGGCACCTTACCTCACCCTGTTAATCATACTTATATTACTCTGATCCCCAAAGTTAAAAATCCTAAATATGTCCATGAGTATCATCTCATTAGTCTTTGTAATATTCTATATAAAGTCTTTTCCAAAGTTCTAGCATACAGATTGAAAAAATTGCTACCTACCATCATCACTGAATATCAGTCGGTGTTTGCTAAAGACCACCTTATTTCTGATAATATTTTGGTGGTTTTGGGTCTTTACATTGTATGAAAAATCACAACTCTAGCGAGCACAAGTATATGGCTTTGAAACTTGATATGAGTAAGGTTTATGATCGGGTTGAGTGGTCTTTCTTAGAAAATATTATGAGAAAACTTGGTTTTAATGAGAGGTGAATTAATCTTATCATGGTTTGTGTGAAGTCTGTTACTTATTCAATCCTTATCAAAGGTGAGCTTAGAGGTTTGATTCAACCCACTAGAGGGATTAGACAAGGAGATCCTCTATCTCCCTTTCTTTTCTTGCTAAGTTTTGAAGGGTTGCATAACCTTATAAAAAATGCAGCCAGTTTGGGAGACATCTAAGGTTTTTCTCTTTGCAAAAGAGGTCCTAAACTAACTCATTTGTTATTTGTGGACGATAGCCTTTTGTTTTGCAGGGCAACATCAGAGGAATGTGGGAAAGTTTTGAATATATTGGATATCTATAATAGGTCAGAAGGTGAACAGAAACAAGACTGCTATATTTTTTAGCAAATCCACACTTGAGGGGACAAGGAAAAGTATCAAAGAAGCTTTGGGACTACAGGAAATTAAAGAGTAAAAAAGATATTTAGGGCTTCCTTCTTTTATTGGGAGAGGTAAACGAGAGAGTTTTAACTATATAAAAGCAAGGGTTTGGCGGAAGTTGCAAGGTTGGGAAGGGAAGTTGTTATCGTAGGCGGGGCATGAGATTTTAATCAAGTCGGTGATAAAAGCTATACTGACCTTCACTATGGGCTGCCTTAAGCTACCTATCGGGTTGTGTAATGATATTGAGGCTCTCATAAAAAAGTTTTGGTGGGGACAAAGTGGTGATCGAAGAAAGATTCATTGGTTGAGGTGGGATGAGATGACGAAGTCTAAGGTAGAAGGGGGGGGGGGGGGGGGTTATGGGGTTTAGGGACTTGGAGTTATTTAATGATTCTTTGTTGGCTAAACAAACATGGAGGTTGCTGCACAATCATAATTCACTTTTTTTATAGAGTTTTTAATGCCAGGTTCTTCCCTAATTTTTCTATAATGGATGCAAAAAATTCTAGGTCTGGATCTTATGCGTGGACTAGCATTTTGAAAGGTCGAGATGTTATTCAACAAGGTGCTCGCTGGTGCATTGGGAATGGAAGGTTTGTGAAGGTCTAGCAACACCATTGGCTTCCAATAAAACACCCACCGATGATCTCTTCTATTGTAGTGGATTCGCTGGAAGAGTTGATTGAGTCTGAACCAAGACGCTGGAATCATGAACTGATTGATGGTTTTTTTGTTCCACAAGAAGCTGAGATAATTAAGCAGATACCACTTGCAAGTGTGGAAGCCAAAAATACTCTTTATTGGTCTTTCTCTTAAGATGGCCATTATACATGTAAATAAATCAGGATACTGATTTTTGAAGTTTGCTTCTAAACTAAGAATTCATGAACTCGAGCAACATCAAGATAAAGTTTTATGGAAGGGAATCTGGTCCTTACATGTCCCTAAACCCTAATAAGGTTAAGATTTTTTTGTGGTGAGCATGTTGCAATTCCTTGCCAACAAAAGCGAACCTGGTGCATCGAACCGTGATCAATGACCCAGTATGTGATAGATGCAGGTTTGCTTTAGAGGACAATATTCATGCTCTGTGGTCCTATCCTGAGCTCGATGAAGTGTGGTTGGATGCTTTGTTATGGGGTTTTCAAGCATCTTCTCAGTTTGGAACCTTCAAGGAATTGGTTTCATTTATTTTTCAGAAAGAGGAAAAGACAAACCTGTTTGCTAGTCTAGTCTATCTAGACCCAACGGAATCAGGTTAGACTTCTTCAACCATGCTACAATATTCATCAATCAGTTCAGGTTATGAAAGACCGGTTATAGGAGTTTTATGAGGTTCAACCGATTCTTCAGCCTCGAGCCCCAAAGCCTTGGGTCAAGTGGAATCCTCCACCTGTTGATTTGATCAAAATAAATTTTGACAAGGCTCTCTTCTCCGACGTGAACAAATCTGGAATTGGTGTGGTGATTCGGAATTCTCAAGGCTTGGTGTTGGCCTTCCTTTTGCAACAAGTCCCACAGGTTTTTAGCCCTTTGGAAGTGGAAGCTTTGGCAGCCAAAAGAACTATTCAATTTCGCTTCTGAATTAGATATAACCTCTGCTGGCTTAGAAGGTGATTCACAAATTTTGATGATGTCCTTACAGAGTGGCGCAGAATTTTTGACCCCTATGGTTTACTTCTTGAGGATGTTCGTTTAGTTGCTAATTTTTTTAATTAATTACATTACTCTCATGTTAAGAGAGAAAGTAATAAAGTTGCTCATAGTCTAACTAGGTTTGCTGTTAATGTTTCAGATTTCCTTGTGTAGATGAAGGATGTTCCACCGCAGTTTATTTATGTACTTCAGGTTGATTTAGCTGACATTTCTGAAATTTATGAAGTTCTGTTTTATTTCTAAAAAAAAAAAAGGTTTGATTTTCTCCATGATCACCTTTTTTCTTTGGGTAAAATACAATTTTGATTTTTAAACTTTACCAAAAGTTTGATTTTCATCCTTAAATTTTAAATTTTTTTTTTTTCATTCTTAAATTTTGTATTTTTTTCAATAGTTTAAAGATAAAAATAGGAATAAACAAAGAACTTTTTTTTTTCTTCAGTAGTTTAGGGATAAAAATATATATATTTTTTAAAATTTTAATGATATAAATAAAATATTTTTATTAATTTAGGGACGAAAGACAACTCTCCAAATTTCTCCTTTCAAAAACTGGAGAGCCTCTCCTATGGCTTTTATTCCCAAATACATGGCGCTTAGTTTATTTTTTCCTTTACTGAACCAATGGTTCAATGCAGAGACAGGGAGCAATGGATCCTATTAGCATATCCTTCGTACCAAAACCATGGCCAACCCAAATGTACTTAAACAGCTCAAACTCAATTACAAAGTACAAACCCAATAAACCCGGTACCCAAGAAACTCCAATTCAAATAGCCCAAACAAGTCATAGACCCACCTAGCACCCTGAACTCAAGCCCATGCCCAACTTATTGACTCAACCATGTCCAAAACCCAGCACCTTAAATCCATGCCTAAACTTAGCAAAACTTCGAAACAGAGCATTAATACATATTTGTTGGGCTCTTTGAAATTTAAACTGTCGCTACTATTATTCAAGCAAAAAGTAAAGATTACAACAACATGATATAATCAATCTATTAATGCTATTAAATTTCAATATAAATTTTGATTTAGAATCCTTTTTTTATTCTTTATGATAAAAATATTAACAATAACAATATACAGATGACTAGAGATTAAGGCTTAGATGAAAAACTTTTAAAATTTTGTCCACCATATGAAGACATAGAATCATGCATATAATATAAGATAGAAGAATTGCTGTAAGATTAATTAGTAATAAGATGAGGGAACTGTACATCTTTACAACATGACATACTGTGCTGTTATTCTCGAAGTGACAATCACAATTGATGCTGCTGTCAGCATTCCTTGGTGGTTCTGATGTTAGCCCAACCATTTGAATTTGGCAAGAATTACCACCAAACCTCCAATACGTCACACGACTCACACCCATCGTACTAGTTATTTTTTTGAGTGCATCAACTAACAACTTCGACAATCAAATAAACATAACATGTCAAATTGGTATTGTACAACTGCGTTGATGTAAAATAATGCCAATTCAAATTCATTGTTCCCTATTTCTGGCTACATGAACTTAAAAGGATCATCAAGGACAGTCAGCTTCATTGTTCCCAATTCAAATTCATTGTTCCCTTTAGATTGGAAACACAGTCAGCTTCGCCTTGTCCAATAGTTCTAAATAAATACCCATGACTTGAAGCGACATAAGAGGATCATCAAGGACATTTCGACCATTCTACACTTATTTTAATTTCCCATTTTGTTTCTAACTCTCTTTTTCTCGTCCTTCTTGACGGGACACATCAGCTCTTATTCAAATAGAAACTGGAACATTTGATCCCAAATTTAGACTTTTATCAACCAAATTTCATGAATTAATTCTAACAATTCTCCAAATCACTTCTTCCATACAGAACATTTGTGGAGGAAAATATGAAAAGTAATAACTCAATATGACTTATAAAGAAGTATTAAAATCCACTACCAGTTGGGTTCTCAAAGTGGATTAAGCAGAAAAAAAATCAATGTTGCTATAATTATGTGAATTCAGACCAATAAACTATTGGGAATAATGCACAAAGTGATAAAGGAAGAACAAAAATAACACAAAAGAAAAACAGAAATAGATAACTTGGAGACACAAAATTGTTATCCTTAGACAATATTTGCTCCCACACTCTTGTTGCTAGAGGGTTATCGCAAACTTGTCCCCAAGATACAACCAAGTTGTTTGATTCTACATATAGCAATTCTGGAGAAGAACCATCTGATTTCTTGTGTTTTTCTTTAACTTACTATTTCATTTGGTTCTACAATTATTTTTTCAAGTGAACATAAGTCTTTATTTATATTCATAAGGTTATATTCCATCAAAAGGCACGTATCATGAAATAGTTCACAATGCTTGAAACCTTTTCAAACTTTCAGAACAGTTACCGAAAATTCTGCAGAAAATTCAATTTTTACGAGTCTCGTTCGATCGATTGAGAGTTCCTTTCGATTGATCGAATGCTCTTTTCAATCGATTGAACAAGAATTGAGCATCAATTGAAACAGGCAGAGACTTCAGGATAGATTTCCTTACCATTTTGATAGATCGAGCAAAAGTTTTGACAGATCAAAAATACTGAATTTCAAATTTTCACTTAAAAAATTCAAGAACTCAAATTTTCATTTTTATATTTTTCTCAAAAAAAAAAAAAATCTCATTTTTATTTGTTTATAATTTTTTTTTTACCAATTAGTTAAACTTATAGAAAAAAAATTATCAATTAAGCTAACCGAAACTAATAATTTCTTAAATTAATTTTGCAAATATATCATTTATATGACTAAAATTAAAATATATTAATTATTTGGCCACTTTTGGAACTTGAATCTATGAGACTCAAGTCTCACACGGTCTTTTTTCAATTTTGCAATAACTTAAAAGTACAGAATAGTCCAAAACTTGAGGTCTTTTTTTTTTTTTTTTTTAACCTTAACAAAGCTAATTTTTATTTGTTTAGAAAAACATTTTACCAATTAGTCCAATTTATAGAAATTGTTTTTACCAATTGAGCTACTGAAACTCATAATTTTTTAAATAAATTTTGCAAATATATTAGTTACATGACTAAAATTAAAAAAATATTAATTATGTGACCACTTTTGGAACTTGAATTAAAACATATTAATTATGTTTTGATTGAGGCTTTGGGTAAGATCAAACAGTTCAAGGTGGTTTGGAATTTAGTTAGTGATATGAAGTATAAAGGGATGTTGAGTAAAGAGACGTTTGCGTCGATTTCACGGAGATATGCTAGAGCGAGGAAGGTTAAAGAAGCCGCAGATGCTTTTGAGAAGATAGAGGAGTTTGGATTGAAGTTTGAAGTGTCAGATTATATTAGATTGATTGATACTTTGAGCAAATCAAGAAATGTTGAGAAAGCACAAGAGGTGTTTGATACAATGAAGAAGAGAAGGTTTGTACTAGATATTAAGTCATACACAATTTTGTTGGAGGGTTGGGGTTAAGAACAAAATTTATTGAGGTGAATGAGGTTTATAGGGAGATGAGAGATGAAGGGTTTGAACTTGATGTCGTGACATATAGTATAATTATCAATGCGCATTGTAAGGCAAGGAAATATGATGAAGCACTTGAGTTATTCCGTCAAATGGAAGCAAAGAATTGTAAGCCAACTCCACAATCTATTAAAACTGTTCTCATTAGATCACTCACTAGTGATTCTCTCAACACACTCAAAGATCAAACTTTCCTCCAAAATTCAAAACCTCACATTGAAACTCAACATGGGTCTTTGCCAAAATATTGTCTTGGTTTTTACAGACCGTTACATGATGGTGTAGGCCAAGTGTTTGATGTAATAAATGACAAGGTCCCAGATGTTATTTTAAGCAATAAAGTCTGTGAAGACGCTAAAAAAGTTTGTAAATTACTAACAAAAGGCTCTAATTCTTCTATAGAGTCTATTCTTGATGGTGCTAAGTTTGAAGTATAATGCTTTGATTGAGGCTTTGGGTAAGATCAAATAGTTCAAGGTGGTTTGGAATTTAGTTAGTGATATGAAGCATAAAGGGTTGTTGAGTAAAGAGACGTTTGCATTGATTTCACGGAAATATGCTAGAGCAAGGAAGGTTAAAGAAGCCGCAGATGCTTTTGAGAAGATAGAGCAGTTTGGAATGAAGTTGGAAGTATCGGATTATAATAGATTGATTGATACTTTGAGCAAATCAAGAAATGTGGAGAAAGCACAAGAGATGTTTGATACAGTGAAGAAGAGAAGGTTTGTACCAAATATTAAGTCATACACAATTCTGTAGGAGGGTTGGGGTCAAGAACAAAATTTAATATTTAAGGTTTGTACCGAATATGTACTTACACTAGTTTAATATTTAAAAGAAGTTAAACATATTCAAGATTGTACACCAACATCTATTTAGATTCAAAATTGAAAAAAGAAAGAAGGAATCAAATCCAAAGAGTTGAGGGAATTACCTTTGAGAGAAGCAAACACCTAGAGAGAGAAACCACTGAGAGAGATCAAAGGCAATGTTGGAAATGGAGACGATACTTGTGAGACTGTTAGGGGTTCATGAGAGTGTTATGAAATTAGTAACCCTAGAGAGCTTAGGAAACAGAGATAATACCTCTGAGAGTGTGCAAACACCCAGAGAGAGAAACCATTGAGAGAGATTAGAGGGAATGTTGGAAGTAGAGATGATACCTGTGAGAGTGTTAGGGGTTCATGAGAGTGTTATGGAATTAGTAACCCTAGAGAGCTTAGGAAATGGAGACTATACTTGCGAGAAAGCCAAAACCGAGAGAGAGAAATCGTACAGAAATTAGTGAGCTGAAATTTTCAACCACCACAGTTCTGTGTTTACAGCTGAAATTTTAATAGTTTTGGTAAATTTTTAGCTATAAAATAATGGGTATATGTAGAAAGTGGAAACTTTATTTGTTTAATAAATATATTCAAATACTTTGCTACTACCTTAAAAAAAGGTACTTTTGTTAGCAATAAAATTTGTAATAATAAATAACTTTTTAGTAATCGAAATTACAGTCAAAATGTACCAAGATTCTAATAATTATGTAATATTAAAGGTTTATCACATGTCACTACAGAAAAAAAATGTTTATTGCAACGAAAAAAATTGTTGCAATAACATTAAAGTCATTGCAATAGTTTATGCAAAGTGTTGCAATAAAATTTGAGGTAATAGGTTTGTGCTACAAAAAATCTTGTTGTAATAAACTTTAAATATTGTAATGACAAATTTGATGCAATATTATATTTGCTATTGTAATAAACAATTTACTACTTCGAATATTTTGTAGCAATAGACTATTATTTCACAAATTTTACTGCAATAGATTGCAAATAGTTGACAAAAATAATTTTGGTCAAGTTATTGCAACGATATATTTATTGTAATAGATAAATGTTTCAATATTCCCAAATGTAATACTCCAATATTTGGTATCCCTAAATTTGCAGTCGGCCTGAAATCATTACTGTAATGGATAGACTCATAAAAAACGTGATATCCACGATCCAAGAAAATTCCCATATGAAGCTTCCTAACCATTCCTTCAGGCCCCACAAGCCACACCAATCACTAAAAACATGTGCATCATCCTCCTGCTTCTGTACATTTTCCATGGGAACTGTGCACGTTCCAATAATTACACTTCTCTCCCCCATTAGTATTAGGTTGCACATTCACTGTCAAAACCAATGATCCATCAAAGGGCTCAACCACAACAAATAGGATAAGCTCATCCCACTTAGGATTCACATTATTTAACACCTTAGTTTTCTTGGCCACATATACAAGTGTGGCATTCTCATAAATTTTCGCCCCATTCTCATTGCTACCTCTAAGCACTACTTCATTTACACTAACTCTAAGATAACAAAAAATTGGTAAATGGTATTGATTTGAACGGGTAAAAGAAATGCAACACGTATCAATAGCTGAATCCGAATGCCAAGAATTAGCAAATTCTGCATCGGCTTGAGTCCCCATCCAATAGGTCAGATTAACCTCCATATTTATGTTCCTATTATTTCTATCCTTTAATGCATACCAATAGGGTGCATATGAAATACCAACTGAATCATGTCAAAGAGCATCGGAGATCAGCAAAGAAACTTTGCCAATGGTGATGGCAGTCCCATCCTTTAGAAGTATCTCCACTTCTTCATCACTGTTAACATGTTCTTCCTTGAAAGCAAAAGTTTCATTACAATCTAAGCTTGACTTAAGATATTTGGTGGCAACCTTGTATCTCCTAACCTTCACTACCACATAAGGAATTCCTATACTTTATCAAAAGTATAGGAATTGAGAAAGAAAAAAAAACACATAGATGGCGTTGTTGAAGTTTGCTGGGAATTTTAGATAACTGCTCCTATTTGAAGTTTTCTGAGTACGTGAAAAGAGGTGCTTCATTCGCCCCATTCTCATTGTTACCTCTAAGCACTACTTCATTCACACTAACTCTAAGATAACAAAGAATTGGTGAATCGTATTGTTTTGAACGAGTAAAAGGAATGCAAAATGTATCAATAGCTGAATCTGAATGCCAAGAACTAGCAAATTCTGCATCGGCTTGAGTCCCCATCCAGTAGGTCAGATTAACCTCCATATTTATGTTCCTATTATTTCCATCCTTTAATGCATACCAATAAGGTGCATATGAAGTACCAACTGAATCATGCCGAAGAGCAAAAGTTTCATTACAATCTAAGCTTGACTTGAGATATTTGGTGGCAACCTTATATCTCCTAACCTTCACTACCACATAAGGAATTCCTATACTTTACCAAAAGTATAGGAATTGAGGAAAAAAAAAAAAAAAAACACATAGATGGCGTTGTTGAAGTTTGCTGGGAATTTTAGATAATTGCTCCTATTTGAAGTTTTCTGAGTACGTGAAAAGAGGTGCTTCATTCGCCCCATTCTCATTGTTACCTCTAAGCACTACCTCATTCACACTAACTCTAAGATAACAAAGAATTGGTGAATCGTATTGTTTTGAACGAGTAAAAGGAATGCAACACGTATCAATAGCTGAATCTGAATGCCAAGAACTAGCAAATTCTGCATCGGCTTGAGTCCCCATCCAGTATGTCAGATTAACCTCCATATTTATGTTCCTATTATTTCCATCCTTTAATGCATACCAATAAGGTGCATATGAAGTACCAACTGAATCATGCCGAAGAGCAAAAGTTTCATTACAATCTAAGCTTGACTTGAGATATTTGGTGGCAACCTTATATCTCCTAACCTTCACTACCACGTAAGGAATTCCTATACTTTACCAAAAGTATAGGAATTGAGAAAAAAAAAAAAAAAAAAGCCACATAGATGGCATTGTTGAAGTTTGCTGGGAATTTTAGATAATTGCTCCTATTTGAAGTTTTCTGAGAACGTGAGAAGAGGTGCTTCATTCGCCCCATTTTCATTGTTACCTCTAAGCACTCACACTAACTCTAAGATAACAAAGAATTGGTGAATGGTATTGTTTTGAACGGGTAAAAGGAATGCAACACATATCAATAGCTAAATTCGAATGCCAAGAACTAGCAAATTCTACATCGGCTTGAGTCCCCATCCAGAAGGTTAGATTAACCTCCATATTTATGTTCCTATTATTTCTATCCTTTAATGCATACCAATAGGGTGCAGATGAAGTATCAACTGAATCATGTCAAAGAGCATCGGAGATCAGCAAAGAAACTTTGCCAATGGTGATGGCAGCCCCATCCTTTAGAAGTATCTCAACTTCTTCATCACTGTTAATCTATTCTTCCTTGAAAGCAAAAGTTTCATTACAATCTAAGCTTGACTTGAGATATTTGGTGGCAACCTAGTATCTCCTAGCCTTCACTACCATATAAGGAATTCCTATACTTTACCAAAAGTATAGGAATTGAGAAAGAAAGAAAAAAGAAAAAAGAAAAAAACACATAGATGGCATTGTTGAAATTTGCTGTGAATTTTAAATAACTGCTCCTATTTGAAGTTTTTTGAGTACGTGAGAATAGGTGCTTCATTCGTCTTGCAGAAAATATATTATGTTGGTTGCAGTAGTTAATGGCACCCAATGAACATGATTGGTTGCAGTTTATCCATTATTGCTTATGTCTATTGGAATTTGAAATTTGAAATTTGGATTCAAATTTGAATTCAACCTTTGTTCTACGGTGAGTAAATATGAGTTTGCTTTTGTGTATAGAGAAAAAATTTGTGTGCCTGTAATTAAGGCTTCGTTTGTTTCGAAGTAAAATATTTTACATTGAAAATATTTTTAGTATAAAATGTTTTCATTTTACAATGTTTAGTTGCATACTTGAAAAATGTTATGAAAATCATTTTCAGTGTTTGGAACTTTTGTAATGGATGTGTACTTAATGGCCACATTTTAAGCTTAAGTGGCTACCTTTTAGGATTAAAAAAGAAAACTTGATAAAAATCTCATTAATTTTTTTTTTTTGACAATCGTCAGTTTTTCCTATACTATATATTTATTTATTTATTTTGTTTTTTTAGGCATTTGAAACTTTTGTTATGGATGTATACTAACGGGCTACATTTTAGGACTAACAAAACTTGACAACATAAGAGGCTTTCCCATTAAAAAAAAAAAAAAACTAGCATCGTGTGAGGCTCTTATTTATTTATTTTTTCTTTTAAAGATTAATAATTTTCAATCTGTAAAGTAATCACATATACTAGCCTTTAAGCATTCACGTGAGCCTTTTCTATATATATATATATATATATATATTTTTTTTTTGTAAAGGTTAATAATTTCCATTTATTATAATTCAGGATTATTATATTTTCTAATCACAAAAATACTTAGGGGTGTGATAAGTGTTCTGCGTTTATGAGTGAAATAATTTTTTATACATGAACACTCACAAACGCAAAACACTTATATACGAAATACTTATTTCACTCACAAACACATAACACTCATCACATCCCTATATTTCACCCACAAACGCATGACACTAATCACAACTCTAATGGCCTGTTTGGAAGTTTAGAGAGGGAGGAGAGTAGAGGGGAGTAGAGACGAGGAGAGTAGTGGAGAGGAGAGTAGAGGGGAATGGTTCCCCTCCACCTTGTTTGGATGTTTTTTAAATTAGTAAGGGGGAAGGGAGTAATTAGCCCTTCCTCTTGTTTGGATGTTTTAAAAATTAGGATGGATATGAGAGGAAATGATTAAAATAGACAAATTTACCCCTATTTGAAAATGAACTTGCAACATTGGTTTATTATTAATTTAGAAAGGGTAAATTGGAAAATTTATCTAGTTAATAATTTATCTACTCTACTCTCCCTCCAAATCTCTCCAATTTGAGGGAATTAAAAATGAGAGGTTAGAGGTGGTTGAAACCTCTCCAAACCTCTCCAAACTCCTCCCCCTCCTTCCTTAAAAAACTTCCAAACAAGGTAATTGAATTACTCTCCCTCCCTCTACTCTACTCCCCCTCATTTTTTAAACTTCCAAACAGGCCATAAGTATTTTTGTGATTGAAAAATGTAGTAATCCTAAATTATAATGGATGCAAATTATTAACTTTTATCCAAAAAAATAGAAGAGCCTCTGAGCACGCGCATGAACGTTTTGGGCGCCAACTGTTTTCTCCTTCCTTGGGAGGAAAGGGTAGTATGCCTCGGTTGAGTGGACCAAGGCGAAGAAAAGATGGAGTCTTCATCTAGATTAGGTTTAGGAACCATTTACATAGCGTCCTTATGTGGAAGGACTGATCTTACTACCAAAGTATGGGCTCGAAGTTTAGGTATGATTTTGGGAAGATGTTAGGCACCCAAAACCACCCAACCCGTGTGTCAGCTTCCACTCATTTTGTCTTACGTCTTAATCTTATTAAAGACACACTCAACATTGCATTCTATACTCACACACACACTAACATACATTTAAGCATACAATGTGACATTTCATCCCAAACTCTAAAATACCTCTATCATGCTTCTTATATCATCATAAACCCTAGCATACACCTATCATGCATATCATTCAAAGGAGCAAACAAATTATGGTAGAATCAAAGAATCATTGGAAAGCATAAAAAATACAAACATATTCCAAGCTCACATGTCACATTCATCAAATTTAAACAAGATTATATCCCAATCAAATGCATGTACATGTGAATGCATGCCTTATCTTACCTACCTTACTACATCTCAGCATCTATGCATTAATGCATGATCATATCATATGCCTGTTCATGATAAAACAAAGAAAACATTGAAGAGATACCCTAATCTAGCATGTTAAAGGCAAACGAACAATCAAACAGGGGAACAAGGACTCAAAAACATAAAAGAGGGTCAAAACAGAAACATATTATGTGAAAGAAATAAAGAAACAGAAGCAGAAAACTTAGATTAGATTTTCTTGGCACAGGCACGTAGAGTACAGAGTCACAGACTACAGACATTAGCTTTGGTACAAACGTGTGGCTAACTAAGCCTATAGCCTATAAGTTGAGTAACTGACCACGGGTTACTACCGCAAGACTAGAATGTCGAAACTACCCCTCTCAAGTTGCAAATAGAGACTAAAGAGACGTAGATCTATAAAATTATCAACGTAATGCGTCAAATTGTGACAAAGTAAAATGAATAATTTGCATAGCTAAGGGTGTGATGAAAAATTATTTCACCTGCTAACGCATAATACTCATCACACCCTTAGGTTTTTTTGTAATTGGAAAATGTAGTAATCCTAAATTATAATGGATGCAAATTATTAACTTTTACCCAAAAAAATAGAAGAACCTCTGAGCACGCGCTTGAACGCGTGCTTATACCTCCTTGTGTTCCCCCAATTCTATAAAAAATGAATACCGTATATTTCAAGAATTCATTTATTTTTTAATTAAGTTTTGATTCCCAAACAATCATGTTCATTTCACTTTGTCAATAAAATTTTCTTTAGCACGTTTTTCCTTCCTTAACACAGGTATATAATTTAACAAAGTACATTTTGTTTTATAAAAGGAGGCCTACTCACGTTCCCCCAATTCTATCAAACATGAATATCGTATATTTCAAGAATTCATTTAATTGTTGATTGAGTTTTAATTCCCAAACAAAAATATTCATTTCGCTTTGTCAATAAAACTTTCTTTAGCATTTTTTTTCCTTCCTTAACACATAGGCTCAACGAAACAAAATGGTATAAAAAATCAAATTCTTGGAATAAACCTTTAATAATCTTTTGCATTTATCTAAAAGTTTTCATATTTCATTGTATTATAATGTGTAGATGCTTTTTTTTTTTTAATAATAAAAAGTATAATATTTTAAACTATAACCGCAAATAGTTAAAGTATAGAACGTGTATCCTATTTCTGGAATTTGTATTTTTTTACCGTCACTTTATAAATCTTTTTCTTTTATACTTAATTTAAAGAATTTGAAAGATTATGTACAAAAATTTGTAAATTGTAAGTGGGATTAGAAACTTATAAACAATTTTAAATTTCTAAATTTATCCTTTGGGTTTGTCTTATTATTAAATCACTCTTTTCAATTAAATAAATGTATTTTTAAAATTATACAAAATTAAACAATCCAAAAAGGAAGAAAAAAAAACTCCTTATTGTTCTCATTTAATTAAAAAGCATCATCAAGACTAATTTAGGTTTCAATTTAAACAGTTTGACTTCAGTTCCTTTAAAAATTCTAGCAATTTTTTTAATATCAAAGGAAATACATAAGACATTAGCATACAAAATACTACTTTACATGGAACTTAAGTCCAAATAAGTAACATATAAACAAAGAAGCTTGTTTTGCCAATTCCCTTTGTTCCCCTGTTAGATAAGAAGGAAGACAAAAAAGCTTGATACATTATTCTTCTATATTTTCCTAAGTGTTTCACCACCATCATGTGTTTCTGTTTCCATCTTGGTCTTCTATATTAGCTTGATACACTTTAAACATTGAATTTTAAGATGACCTGTTTAGAATTGAAGAGGTTAATTCCATTTTAATGGACAAACTACACAAAAGATAAATATTATAAAAAAGGGGGGGCACATAAAGTGTAAACTGTTCTATGCTTGAAATTTATGAATAAAAATTATCAATTTTTTATGGGAAGGATTCTTCTCTACTTTATACTGTAAAATGTGAAAGAAAGGGTTTTGTATTTTCTTTTTCTTTTTCTTCAACAACAGTATAATAAAGCTTTTAAATTTTTTAAATTTTCAAATTGAACATACTATTGGAGGGGAAACAAAGGTGTTGTAAATTTGCATGACCGTGGCAGTGCCTCGCTAGGACTTATTTTCTCTAGAGCCATCGGCTACTGAGTCGTCAATGGAGCCGACAAAGACGCTAGAGCTTTGGTACACTGGTATGAAATCCTGATCGCCTCCGTTGACTCCTGTTTCAAAAAGCATGTGTCTTCAAAGTTGTAAGTAAAAATAAAAAAAAAAACGAAAAAACCTTAACAATGGGAGACATAGAAGAAAAGGATTCACCATTGGCTCTGTGTATTTGGAAACCATTTGTGTAACCAAAAATGTAATGTTAGCCTTTTTGTAATACAAAAGAAAAAAAAAAAATCTATTTTTGTAGTGGGCGGGATATGCGATTTTGGGGTTGGCTAGTATTAGTTGGGAAGTTGATGAGGGGAAGAGGCAGTTATCGATTCATTTGATGCTAGAAAATTGGAGAGAGAAATTTTAAAATGAAACAACCAATTCAAATAAGAAATTTCAACGTGAGGAATTTAAAAGAGAGGTGAAAGTGACTAATATTAAGGAATATGGATAACATGAGATAAAGAGAGGAAAAAAAAAACTATTTTATTATTATTTACAAAAAAATGTAAAGGTGGGAGGAAAAACTGTTTTTTTTTTTTTTTTTATTTAGCAAAAATTTAGAAGTTTTTAAATTACTAATTTTACATGTCTAACCCTGTTGTTTTAGTTTTACAAACAAATGAATTTGAAAGTATTTTGAACATCTAAATTGAGGATCCCAAATATGGGAAGTTCCTTAAATAATAGTATAGATAATGACTAAAGTAACTGTATTGTTAATATGACGTCTTAGGATAATGATTGAGAATTATAGATCAAGGAATACTAATATTTCAATTATAGGATATAATTTACAATTGTTTAAAAAACTACCAATGATTTAGTAGTTGCAGACTTTTTATACATTAATAAATTCAAGGTTATCTATTTTACATAACCACTTTAACAACACAATGTACACTTTTTTTTTAGAACAAAACATTTTACGTCCCATCAAAAAAAAAAACATTTTACGTCCAATTCTTTATTTTGCAGTTCATGTCATTATAATAATACCATAGGAGGGAGACAAAAGGCTATAGAGTTGGATAGTAGAGGAGAGAGAGAATAAACGGGATTTTAAAAAAAAAAATTATTACAAGTTGGTACATTGATGCACCGTCCTTGCTGCTATGTACGTTGACCTTGACTTGACAGATTCATCCAATTAAACCCACACTCAAAGGAGGACTGCAAACCCATGACTCGAAGAAACGAAAAGTATCAACATTAAGAAATTTCTTGGGGTTAGCAGTAAAAGAAAGAGCCTGACATTCATTTCTTCATTCATATTCATAGCTTAATCTATTAAAAGAAGGATTGGCCTCATTGTGGTAATTAAGGGCATCTCTGGTCATTCACCTCTAATGTGACACGTTCCCTCCCAATTATATGATCAACGGGATCCGTCGATTAGTCCTTTTTGTTTTCTAATTGTACAACTTTTTTTAAAAACATATTATTCTAGTTATAGTATAGAATAGTCCTGCTCTTTGATTTTTTATTTTATTCAGGAAAATTTTTTATTTATAAAAATAATTAGATATAAGAGTTCGACTTGAACATATAAAGCAAGATGCAAACTTTTCATTGAACATATAAAGCAAGATGCAACAATTTAGTTAGGACAAATATTAGTTTTTAAGTGACATATGGCAAGATGGGCCAGGCCTATAAGAGCACAGAGATCTCTCTATAATGTTCATAACTACTGCAAAGGATCGAAGCCCACAAAAAAGGAAGCCCAGATTCGCACCAACTCATTAAAAGGTGACATGAGAGAAACATGTGATAATTCAGGTAAAAAACACATTTGGGAAGCATATGATAGTTAATGGACAAGGGAACATTAGAACGAGGTTACCTTCACAGTTAATGAAAGTTATTAGGAGTTAGTCTCTTAGGCCACTAGACTTGTAAGTTAATTATCATCTTATGCATATAAGTTTATGTCACAGTATTTAATTATTTATATATGTGATTATTCTGAAATTTGACGTAATCTTTACATTTTTGTGACAATTTGATCTGTATGAATGGTCATTTTAATGCAATTTAGTGTTATTAGGATTGAATATTTTAATATCTTAAGATGTAACTTTAATTGAGGTGATTTTTCTTAGCTTAATTTCAATCAAGACGATTTATTTCGAGCTCTTTAATTTCGAGATGATGCAGTTTGACTTGGTCAATTTCAAGTAGGCATATAGTTTAACTTACTTTAGGAACTAAGGGAAAATGATGATTTTTCTGCATGCTTCAACAGATCGAACTCCACTAGTTTTTCCATTACAACTTGTTCAGATAGCCTGAGGGATGATCTCAAATGCGAGGGATGATCATGGTTGACTGTTGTTGTATGTGTAAGAAGAGTGGTGATCTTTAGTGTTTGGTGTGTGATGGCTAAATATGTATATATGATGCTTAAAGGTCCAAGAAGGAAACCAAGCTCCTTCAGACATAGGGCTTGGAATTTAGTACCATCGTGCTCGTGGAGCCTGAGGAAGAACTTTAAAGGGGCATGAATTGTCAATTTTGAGGGTTAAATCGATGTTTGTCAGCTCCTTACTTCATTGGCTTTCAGTAGATGCTGGTAAACCAAAGAATATTGCAGATGTCATAGACTCTGTATTATTGTACTCTTTATTTTAAATATTAATACAAATTCTTACTCCCAATCTAAAATAAATAAATATTTGAGAACAATAAACCAGATCAAGATCATTTTATCATCTTCTTCTTCTTCTTCTTCTTCTTCTTCTTCTCCTCTCTCTCTCTCTCTCTCTCTCACATACACACACACACACACAACCAACCAGATTGTCTAACTAATACTCTCAATCCCAAACTGAGGAAAAGGAACCCAGAAGAAAAACATTTCTTTGACGCACAATCAAATCTGCGAATCAAACATGAACAAATTCTAAGTTGGTTGTGGCTACAAAGAGCAGACCAGATTCTGATTTGACCACCAGCTTAATGAGTAAAATGAACTATAAGGTTTGAACTAAAATACATACATCATCTATCCTGTACTCTGGAATTCCTTTTATTCTTGCATAAAGCTCAAGATGCTCTCAAACAGTCAAAAATTCTAATAGAGCATCAAATTAGGGGCAATACCCAATCTGAAATTATATAATAAAAGAAAACAAGTTAGCTAAGTTCCACTGGTATATTACAAATAGTGAGTCTAAATTCAAGGGGGAAAAAAAAGAAAGGAAAAGGAATGAAATAAATCAATATATACATGCCAACGAGCAGCCCTGGGATTAGAACATATATCTTTGCCAAAAATAAAAGTAGTTCCATCAGTGGGGGATTCTTTTCCTCAATGGTTAATATATGATCAAAAACAGACCTCACTAAATATTTCAAAATTCAGATACATGCTAATGTAATTAAAAACAGACAGAGATGCAGGTACTTAATTATTAATTATAGAAAAATCAGAACTCTTGACACTGGTAAAAGTTTCTAACATTATCATGTTCTTATGAAGCTCATCAAGTTGGGGACCGCATAAAACCTCAGGAATGTAAATACAAATAAAAGACAATCATACAAAACAGCTAGGCTGGAGAACAGACACTATATAATAGAGTTCTCAATTATCACAGAAATGTAGTAATTTCTTATGAAGTTGACTCCTCCAAAAAATTTATTGAATTAGAAACTATTCATGGCAGCCTAAGATATACTTAAATGTTCCACAGATAAATTGCCCATGTATCGTTACAGAATTTTTACATACCAGACAGCATTGAAAGTGTTGTGGTTTTCCCAGCTCCATTTGTTCCTAAAAATCCAAAACATTCTCCTGCTTGAACAGAGAAAGTCAGTGATTGTACTACAACCTTAGTGCAGCGATGCATTCCTCCAGGATACCGAAAAGTGGTATAATAGAATCATGAAAGGTTGTAGTATTGGCATTACAAAATTACACTTTAAGAACCGGTAATTTTTGTACCTTCTGAAGATTACGCAAGTAGATGATGGCATTATCAATATAGCCTGAAAGTACCCTATTTCTTTCTGTTTTCACATCTATGTCTTCAGCAGGATCAAGAGCAACAGTTTCTGAGGAGGGTTTCATGAGAGGTTCTAAATAACTAGAAGTACCACACTGGAGAATTTTAATACTTCTCCACCACTCTTTGACTGCGACAGGAGTCAACTTGTGAGAAGGCAACAGTTCAAGGCCAAGTGTTTAGAGGAAGTAACCAATGCTCTGCCACAGGTAAGAAAATTGAATGGAATCAAACGAAGTCCAATTTTAAAATTAATTTTCTTGTTCAATTTCAAAAGCATATTTAAAAGAAATCATGAGGCCCTAATCTAATCAGCCAAGAATCCATAGCCGACCCTAAATTTTGGGACTAAGGTTTTGTTGTATTTAAAAAGAAAACAAAAACAATAAGATTTCTACACCCATGCTTTAAATTTTCCACTGATACAGCAATACGTGGGCAGATTGAATTGCTACAAAGTGGCGTCTACAAACTAATGGAAGTCCACGCAAATCCCAACAACATAAAATTTTGTTATTGGTGAGTTACATGTGCACCCAATGGTTATTGAACCCATAACACCTTACCCTTCATGGCTCCACGCTTTCTTAATGAAGAAGTGGCATTTGAGCCAGAGTAGCCACGTAGCAGTTTTATTAAAATATTAAAACAAAAAAATACTTAATTTTGTGTCAATGCATCACATCAAATAAAAATTTATCAATTTCTGTGAAAATCTAGTTTCTAGATATCTAAATGACTCCAAGCAAGAAGTTCTTTTGCCACTTATTACATGAACCAACTTATCATAATAAAATAGATTAGCAGAAATTGGCATTGTATCATTGAAAAATCCACTCATTTAATTGAATTTCAGTTAAGAAAACTTTTGTACAAGCTGCATCAATATCAAACTTGAAGATCACAGTTATTGGGCGATCTGAAAGCGGAATGTCTATATTATGCCTTTGTGGCATGAGAAAATTGGGAAGATGAGAAACCTTCTAGTCCTTACTAATTAGCCATAAAAAAACCAGACCAGTAGACTTAGGTTAAGCTCCGGGATAAGAAATCCAATTTAGAGAGGACATTCACTTTTGTGATCTTACGAACATTTTTTGTGCGCTTAAAACAGAAGAAATTTTTTTTACACATCAACATGTATTGTCCTGCATATCCTGCATACCATGTGGCCAATTTACTGCATATGAATTTCAATTGATGGTTCCAGCTCTGACATAAAAATTTAGAGGAGCTAGTTTGTTATTAAACAATCAAGATGTAGCTCCTATGGTTTTATCCGTGGATGTAGATTGTCAGGCCAAACCTTCATTTTTTTCTTTCTTTCTTGCTTCCATTTCTCTAAATTATTTTATTCTCGTTGTTCAACACTTATTTTCTTCTTTCTCTTATTTGATGTCTTTCAATAACGTAAAAATAAAATCTTGTCTAATATATTGCATAAGTATCTTCAAACTAATATAAATTTTGTCCTACTATACAACACACACTCATTTTTTTCATGTGCAATGCATGTGATCAAAAAGCTAATCAAGATATAAAATTGTAGACAAGCATACAGCAGAAAAGAATAGAGCATACTGTAGGAAAGCTTTCATGCAGGACTGGGATAAAAAATGTACCTCAAGATCAAGATAACAAATGGAGGCACCAGTAACATTCCAATAAAAAACCCCATCTCTTGATTTATATTTCATCCCTTGCCGTAGCAGAGCTAACGAAGCAAGCCCGTAAGCAAAAGAAAAACCCTGGAAATAATATGAAGAAATTCTGGAAAGATACATAACAAAAGTAAGGAATAAGACGGTTATTATTAGAGTGAAGGCCGGCTATATATAGAGGCACAGATATTTAGTTACAACATATAAGTAAAATTTTATCAAGTGAAATATAATATTAGATTCAGTGGTCTTGGCAGTATTGGAAAGATTTTACAGCAATACACTCATAGAAAAAACTGGTTAGAAACTGCACACAATTCTGGAAGCAATCATATGCTTTTCTGATGGAATATGGCATTGCGGATGGTAACACATGTCTGACAGAATTGACAGCATGTAAGTCATTAAAAAGAAATTAAGCAAATTTTCAGTCATTAGTGAGTTCATTCTTCAAAAATGACATCCAGTAGATAAAATGTAGCTTTTAATCAAATTCTCCTTTTAAGAGCTTTCTTCCCCTCATTTGATAGACAGGTTTTACATGATGTCATTTTAAAGTAAATCTTGTCGGATAAACAGTATATAATAACAATAAATGTGATAAACAACTAGGACACAGTAAGGTTGAGGGCTTCATCTTATGGAAGGGCTCAAGATGACATTTCTCTAACTGCTTATTCGTACACACACACACACATAAATCATGATGCTGAAATCACATGGATTCCGACTTCAAGCATTAAATCAACTGTCTTAGTTAAGAGGAGTAATGGAAAAAACTGGTTCAAAATCACAATTAATTCCTTTTTCAAATCCTGCTGGAGCTGTATGAGCCCTTCCTGTATGCCAAAAATGACCTACATATAGGAAGAAGAACAAAATGAGAGGTAGCTAACCAACATCTAGGTTATATATATAAAGATTTTTTTTTTGATGTTTTCGTTGTATACATAACCTAAATGTTGGTTAGCTACCTCTCATTTTGTTCTAGGATTCTTCCTTCTTGTAGGTCATTTATGGCATACAAGAAGGGCTCATGTGGCTCCAGCAGGATTTGAAAAAGGAATTTTACCAAAAAAAGGAAACATATAAATGAAGAGCTTCCCAACAATTACAATGGAAGACTTAAATGATCCATAAAATCAACTAATGATATACAAGAGACCCCCCTTCATTGTACAACATTCAAAAAGAAAACTGAAGAAATAGGCCCTAAGATCAACCACAAATATCTCCCCACCTCCAAAAGTTCAACTATTCCAGCCCTGCAAAGCATCAACATAACACAATTAGGAGTCACACACAAAACACAGCTAGTGCTTCCTTGGGTCATTCCAAAGGGTATTAGAATCAACCCGAAAACGTCATAAGGCTGGGGGCACTGCAGCATAACGTGGGACCTAATGAGGACATCAGGATTTTAAGTGGGGGACATTATAATACCTTGGTGGACTATACTAGATAAGTGTGTGTTGTGCAGGCATGTGTTAAGCCCCTACATCGGGTCTTTACTTGGTTGAACTTGGCTACATAAGTGATTAAGATGGGCCCCAATCGTAACTTTACTAGTATTTTCGGGGTATAGCACAAATGTGACTAGCAATCCCTTGAATCATTACAACCTTAGTAACAAAAATGATATAGGGGAACTTCTATTTTTGCCATATTTTAATGTCAAGAAAACTAAGAATGCATGTCAAACACTTACAACCTCAACATAGTGCAAATGTGGCTAGTTTCCTCGGGCTACATAAGAGTGCATGTTTAAATGTCCTGCCTTTTTCAAATTGCAACTAGTATCCCAAAGCCATTATAGATTTACCTGATATTTGACACTCAATCCATTGCATCCTTGGAATGTTGCACCAAAAAATGAAGAGAGAATAAATGAATCAATGAAAGAGAACTTTTCTTTGGCTAGCCACCACTCAGAAAATATTGGCAAGGGTATGCCACCTACACAAACTCAAATAGTAAGTAGAAAATAGCAAAATAGACAAAATAGGAGCCAGAAAATGATTACATTGACCATCAACTTAGAGAACCTAACATAAATGAAATTATATTCATAACATAATTTATTCTTTTTATCTTCTTCTTCTTTTATTTATTTATTTTTTAATTTAAGAAAAGAGAGGGCTGCACTCACCATTCTCCAAAGTAATATTGTATAGAGATCTTTGCATTATCAGAAATTGATACTAACCTCCCATGTTAGAGTTTTTTTTCATAAATAACTATAGCGCTGAAGATAAGTGACAAATGCCTACATATTAAAAAAGTTTAAGTTGATAACAAATGATTGAGTTTAATAATTTAACCCTTATTCTAACACTACCCCTCAAGTGTGGGTTTAAACTTTCCCTTAATACGTAGGGCAGTATAATGGGAGGTTTAGAGTGGGACATGGTTCAAACTCAAGACTACTCACTTTAATACCATAATAGATTACCCTTTTCCACTAGTTTAAGCTTTGAGGACAACTGGGATTTCAAATTGACAGTTGGTTTAAGTAATGGTTTTGGTGTTGCAAATTCTGTAGCAGGTACTAGAAATGGTGATGGCAATGATCTTCATAATATTGATATCTATTCAAATTTAAAATTATTTTTTGATACAAATGAGAATTAGATAATGAGTAAGAAGATATGAATTATGGTGAGCTGCTACTAATAATTTGGACATGTCTTCATTCCGATGTAGAGGGTTTTTAGCATCTCACCTAACCCAGGGGAGCCCCACGGCAGGGGGAGGGGGTTGGAAGGGGATAGGAATTGGTCTTATGGGAACCCAATAAGTATTTTAGATTCAGCATGTTGCCATAAAATATAGAAGAACCATACAAATACTGTGTGAAAGTGGATCAAGTTAAGCTGTGGTATGCTAAACCAGTATTGACTACCAACAACAACTAATCTTTTGAAAATAAAACACATGCAAAATGCAAATGTCAAGAGTTTAACATATCAGGAAAGCATTCAAAAACAGAACTAAGAGCATCAAAGCATAGTTTGCATTGAAACAAAAGAATAGAAGGTTTGGAAAGAAAAATATATGAAATCTGAAATTAGTAGTAGTAGTGGTGATTACATTGATAATTAAAAGTAATGTAATATCATTAGCTTTGTGAAAATGACAAGCCAGAAGCTTTTAAAGGCTTCCAATTCATACTCCCAAGGAAACAAAAAATATAAAAAGAAAAAAAATTATCAACAGCAAAATAAAGAACATAAATCAGCATATGCAACACCTACCATGTCGAACAAACTGCTCAGATAACAGATCACCAAAAGTCCCAAGTGTTTTTGTTCGTTCTTGATGTTAGGAATGTGATGGGCTGTTTGTGTATGGTTTAGAAGCAATGAAAGGGCTGAGTTACTTAGAACAGATTGATAGGTGGATAAGTACCTCTGCAAGAACACTTAGTTCCAAATAGCACACAAAGGCTAACAATTCATTCAATTACCAAAACTGATTTACAAAGAGCTTACATTCTACTACTTATACTAGTTGTTTGGCATTGGTAGCCTCTAGATGGTTGGCAAGCGTCTAAATCCTATCAGCTAATGCTTAAGAAATCATCTAACTAACTAAACAATGTTCGCAGGGAACCAAAGATGACTAGATCACCCATCTAGTTCAAGTATTATTTTCATATTGTAATCTTTTTATATATATACTAAAGGATACTTGTCAAGTATGGTCAATTAAAACTAAAAACGTTCACAAGGGCCCACAGATGACCATGCCAACTACCATGGAATCACACAGCATATTAAGAAACACAAGAAGAAAATAGAGAAGACAAAAACAAATAGAGGAAGATAAAACGGTTATAAGTTGTGTAGAACTAACTAGTAAGAAACACTGTGAGAGCAAATGAGAGGAATTTACCTATATGGCAACAAAAGGTTTCAGAGGAAATTACCTGTGCAAGATTCCATGACCAAAAATTCTGCATAAAAGAAAGTCACCAAAAACTTTCATTATGTAAAGAATAGAATAAGAAGACCAACTTTGAGGGAAAGCAACCATAAGTTTCCATATTATTTTCACAAAAAATACCACATGGAGGTTTTGTAAAATATTCAAAAGCCTAGTGGGTAAGTGTCACACAATTAACTAGTTAACACATAAAACAATACCACATGGGGTTAAGTGTTACACTCAAAACTCATGAGGTTTGGTTTTCTTAGGGAAACCACCGCGGGGGGTTGAATATTTTCCAAAAAGAAAAGCTGTTCGGAAAGCCCCGTTTGCTACTTGTCATATCTGCACTCAGTGTCTGAAGAGGAAGGAAAAAAAGAAAAAAAGAGAAAAATTCAAGGGGAGGGGGGGGGGGGAGGGTTTTGGGGAAGAAGATACTCTTTGGCCATTAGGACTTGGAAGTGGTAATTCTCAAACAACTTGAGATATTGAAATGACATCTAAATGCAACAGTAATCTACAAAATATGCATGTTAGTAACAACAATGGAAAACAACAATACACACATTGTAGTTTCTGTCTAAAACAAAGTAGTTTAAAACATTTCTATGGTCCATTTAAACTTAATTAGCCTTCATAAATAACATAGGAAAGTGAGGGTGACTTGTGATACCATAACAACAACAAATCTGTCAGTTGTAGGCTCTGGCCCAATGTGAGGTTTTAGGTTTTCTCTATTAAAAATTTTGTACAACACAATCTCTCCCAACTTCAGCTTGTACAAAATGGTAGTCTTGCCCGCTGCATGAAGACCCACCATTAGAATACGCATCTCCTTGGCAAAAGGCCAGCTGAAAAGCTTGGTGAAAGAAAACCCAATCATTTATCTCAAGCTGAATTCCCAAAATCACAAGTCAAAGACCAAATCAACCTAACAAGAAAACACTCATACATACATGCACATCACCTAGTTCCTAATAGTACACATAATATTCAAAACCGTGAATATTGGAATCGGACCAAAAGGTGGAGATACTATAATTATCTCATTATAATAATTTTGCAGTAACCTACAATACGACTTTTATAAACCTTGTTGTATATTTCACAAGACCTATGGGATTATCTATCTTATACTTGACCAAACATGACATCACTAGGTTAACCTTGTGTATTTCAAAAAGATTGGTTTTCTTTAAGCATAACATTACTAACTAAAACTAAGAAACCCATCCCAAGTAAGCCTAGGAATTCACAATCTATGTACCACAAAATGAAATTACAAAAGCTCCAAAAGAATCAGTTCCTTGTGTCCATGAAATGTAATCAATCACTAACAAATGAACTATTCTTCAGCTATATGATCGCAAATTGGGAGTTTACAACTCAATTCAATTCATTTCTTTAAATCGTAAATGTCAAAATGATTATGCCGTGAAGATAATTTTGTATTGCACTACAACCTAAGTTGCTTCTCTCTTAGACAATTCAAGGAGAAGCACATACAAAATTAACAGCTAACTCCTTGAGTTGATAAACCAACCAAGCTAGACTAACAAAATTTGACTCCAGTCCACTGCACAATAGCACCACAAGGCTGATAAGAGGGGAAAAAGGAAGGGGGGGGGGGGGGGGAGGAGGACTCAGTTTGCATACATGCAACTCCAAAAGTTAATTTCATTGGAGGGAACATTTATTATCATTAATTCCACTGGCTAAGGGGCGTATAACCACAAAAAATGCCAGATTTTAGAGCAACAATATTTAGCATTAACTTTAAATCAGAAAAAAATTTTGAAACAACTATCCAGGAAAATAGGTTCCAACTTCCAAGCAACAACATGAGTACACAATGAAATCGCAACAAAAGATAGAACAGTTAAAGGTACAAACAATCATGCATACATAAGTGAAATAGAAAAATTATCTTTAGAAACTATAAAATTTACTTGAAATGAATACACATCGCTTAAAGATTGACATGTGAATATGAAACTTGTCCTTGATGTTGAGAAACTAAAAAACCTTCACACAAGCTTTTGGACCAATTCTTGAATGTTCTTATCTACTTGATTAGATGACAGCAAGTCAACCAACATGCTTGCAACTGTCGCATTTGCTAAAAAACCCTTGTCAACCATTCTTTCAAGATATTTCATTGCCTTTGATGTCTCATTGTGTTGCAGTAAGCCTTGGATTATTGTGTTATATGTGCGATCGTTAGGTGAACAACCGCTCCCATCCATTTTCTCAAATATCTCACTTGCTTCTTCTATCAGTCCCTCTTTGCAAAGCCCTTTGAGCATTATGGTGTAAGTTCGAACATTGGGTTGCAATCCTTTCACAGGTAGACTATAAAAGAGTTCTCTTGCAACTGTAAGATTCCCGACATTACACAAACCGTCAATCAAAATGCTGTAAATCACAACATCGTTGCCCAACGTTTTGTCTTCCATCTCATGAAACACTTTTATTGCCTCAACGACTTGTCCATTCTTACACAGGCCATCCAACAAGACAGCATAAGTTTGGGGATCTGGAGGTTGGCCACAAGCCTACATTTTATGGAATAACTCTAGAGCAGCCTTGTGTCTCTCCACTCGACAAAACCCACCTATAAGAGTGCTGTAAGTCACAACATTAGGAGTTACTCCCTTGTTGGACATTTCATTAAAGAGATTCAGTGCCTCATCAATTTTTTTATTTTTACAAAACCCATTAATCAATGTGTTATAGCTAACAACATCAGGTGAACAACCCCTCTCAACCATCACGTCCAATGCTTCGATGGCATCGTTCAATTTATTTTGCAAACAGTATCCATCAATTAAAGAATTATAAGAGACTACGTCAGGCTCAATACCTCGTTGAATCATCATATCAAAAACTTTTTTCGCCTCTATCAACGTCCCCTCTTTGCAAAGTGCGTCCACCAATATGTTGAAGGTCCTCACACTTGGCACGATCTTCCTCTGTGCCATCTCGTTCAACAAAGTAGTAGCCTCTCTCCACCTGCCGAAATTGCAAAGGCCTCGAATTAAGGAATTGTAAGTGATAAGGTCCGGCTGAATGCCTTTACTCATCATTTCTGTCAAAAAGTTCAAGGCCTCAGTTATGAACCTATCCTTACATAAACTGTCAATGATTGTGTTATACACCGCTAATTTTAGCTCAAAATCTCCTTCTTCCAATTTCCTGAGCAACCCAATAGCCATATCAGTCTTACCAATCTTACACAAAGCATTTAGTATCGTTCCACAAGTAAATGCATCAGGTTGATACCCTCTCTTCTCCATATCTTCTACCAACTTCACAGCTCCAGCAATGTTACCTTGAAGACAGAGACCCTTGACAAGGGTGTTTAGAGTAATAGAGCCTGGGTGATAACCAAGTTTCAAAATCGTTGCTAAGACAGAGAACCCAAAATCTACTCGGTTCAAATGGCAGAAGCAATTAATCAAAGTATTGAGAGTAGGAAGACTGGGAGCAATTCCTGATGAGCCCATTTGTTTAAATAGAGTAATGACTAATGGGTAATGCTTCATTCTTGTAATGGCACCCAAAATGCGATTAAAGTCAACAATTGAAGGCAAAGGGCGCATGTGAAGCATTTTATCAAACATGTCTAAGGCATCATCAACATTCCTAAAGCTTCCACATTTACACTCATCTCTCATTGATTTCAACAACTGATTCTGATTCAGATTTGAGAGTTGATTTTTGTTGTAGGTATTCACTTCGAAATTGTTGATGATATTTAGTGATCATCATTTGTCCATCATGATAAAAAAAGAAAAAAGAAAAAGAAAAAAGGTGAGTGTAGGGAGAGTAGGGTATTATGGACATAAATTTTTTTTTTTTTGGGATATATTTAGCTAAAGAGAGTTTTTTTTTTTTTTTTTTTTTTTTTTTTTTTTGAGAAACCTAAAGAAAGAGTTAGCTTAGACTATTATGGGCGTAAATGATGTGTTTTTATTTACTTTGATATATATGCTATTTGAGTAGCTTTTACATTATGTATGGGGTTTAGAGTTTAGATTCTCTACCCATTTATTTTGATTTCATTGAGCTAAGTTATTATATTTTAAATGCTAATTTAATTTATATTTCTTTATTTTGGCATTTGTGAACAATGACAAATGGAATGGTTACTTAATGATATTATATGCTACATGATGTTTTGGAATTTAATTCTTGCTAAGGCAATTCCAAAACTTTTTTTACATGGTGAATGAAATGATGAAATTTATTAAGTATGAACTTTCTATATTCAGCAACTTGACTAAAATGTGAACAAAATTAAATCGAATCTATAAACCAAGATATAAATAAGTTACTTCCATTATATAAACTAGAATTTAACCCACGCAATGCTTGGGAGTATTTTATGTATTAGTCATATTAAAACATGTAAAGTTTTTTAATCATAGGAATGCTGTCTATAAAATACAATAAAATTTTAGTATTAGGATATTACAATTTAACCGAGTGTGAAATCAACCACAGACAAACTCTAATTACATAAATGTTATATCGTAACAATTCCTATATAGCTGTATACATTTTTTTATTTTTTATTTTGAGCATGCTGTATAAATCAACTCAACATAAAATTTATCATAAAAGTTTAGCAATAAGTTGCTCTTGTACCCTATTCAATTCTTCTCCTTATTCGATGCATTCTATTTAGTAGCCTTGCAAGGTTTATGAAGCATTTGGTAGAGGTATATGCTACTTCTATTTGATGATTTTCAATGGAGTTGTCATTCTTTGATTTTCCTACAACAATTTTTGTTTCCTGTAATGATCCACAATTTAATTAAATGGTGCATCAAAAAGTGTCTAAATATATGCACATTGCTCAAACATCATAATGCTATTTAATGATTAATATCAAATCAAGATGAAAACATCCTAAGCAATAAAAGTTTTGTTTTTTGTTATATATATTTTTGTAACGTAGAATTTTATCTAGAACGAAAATTTATAAACATTAAAAATACCTAGGCAAAGGAAAAGGAAAAATATAGAAAAACTATGAAGTTACAGACTTTAGATAACATAAGAAAGAAACTAGTTAGCATGGTATTTGATCCATTGGTATCTGATTGGGTGCGTGTTCAAATACTCATAATTTAGTAGTTCTTAAAATTGCTATCTTTATTTAGTAGGGTTCAGAGTTCATGCTCTTCTAGATATAAACATCCACAATAATAATCTCTAAGAGAATGCATCGAAGGGAACGTGTCAAATACATTTATATTTTAAACAAATCAAAACAAAAACACATACAAACTGTGAAATTCCCCAATAATAGATAATTCTAAGGTTGTTCTAGATATAACTCCCAAAGTAAAAGAATTTAATGGTTATAGCATGCTCTTATCTTGAAGTTAGCAAATATGACAAACATAATATTCCTACATCTGTTGGAAAGTGTAGCTTCAAATGTACTTCAATGTGAAAGTCATGACGATGAGCCCTACTTATTATGCAATCACCTTCAAATATAACAAACACAATATTTGTAAAACAGTATAAAATGTGCACTTGTCTCAGCCATATGAAAAGTGTGTTCTGAATGTCAGCCAAAAGATAATTCTTAACTTGAAAATATCAATTACATTAAACCAAAAGAGCTGTAACTAGTATGGATTCAAATTTTCACTTTGGTCATCTACAACAGAGTTGTCAAGATGTTTAACCGCTAATTAATTAACTTATCTTTATTGCTACTGATGTAAGATTCAAGAGCTTCAATGTCAAAATACAACAAAAACATAATTTAGACCTCACAGAGTATGAAGCTGCTCAAACAAACCAAGACACTCACACAGAAAAAGCCAACCACACAAAAACTAAGGTTTTGGGATAAGATTACTTTCATTCAGAAACATGATATAAACAAATTAGCAAAGCTCCTATCAAGACACATTTTATTTTCAGATTTTTTTTTTTTTTTTTTTTTTTTGCTGACATAGGATAACTTCACTCAGATTAGTTGCACGTCGCAGAGCATACTATACAACAATCCTCACTGTTAATCAAACTCCTATGGGCAACTGACCCCACCCACCAAAATCAGTTTTTTATTAAAAAAAAAAACTAAATAAAGCTATTTGAAAGAAATACAAATTTTAATTTTGATAGATCAATATAATTTTACAGTTTCTTATAGATAAATGCCATTAATAAGAGGTGTGCAACTAAAAAAACAGAAATAATTTAAACTAACAGGACTGAAACAAACCTTCCATTTTACCCAGAACCCATTTCACAGATCCACCTCACCTTCACAGAATCACATGCATACAGCGATCGAGAGAGGAAACAGAATCACAATATAAAAAAAGAGGTCAACAAATCCAAACAGAAATGTGACAACGCTGTTGCACTTAATAAGAGACAAAACTAATCTTAAATACAATAAAGCAGGTCAATCATACCTTTTCCACAGCCATGCGCTGCAAGGCCTCAAGCATGGCATCTACGCTCACAGTTGCGTGTCTGGACTGCAAAAACAGGGAGGGGAGAAGTGTATCAGTATCAATCATACTGACTTACTTTAGATTCAATTCAAAGTGTTTCTACTAAAATAGAAGCAGCAAAAATGAAAAAAAATGCAATGCACCATGCTCAATTTTTTATTTATTTATGTAAAATAGAATTGGTAAAGCAAAAATGCAATGAACCTTGGTCGAAGTCCGGTGGGTAGTATTTGTTAAGCACCTTCCTCTCTCCCATCCTCCTCCTTCAAGTCCTTCACCCAAACCTGAGACGCTGCGTTTTGAGAGTATCCCTTGCACCCAAAATCGGTTTCCTCTCTCTCAGTCTCAGTCTCTGGTAGTGGTTCCGACGTTCTATCGTCGGTGGCATACAGCCGAAAGATGGAAGGAGACCGTTCGTTTTTTTTTTTTTTTTTTTTTTTTGAGACCGAAGAGAAATAGAGGTCTTTGGGAGTGCGTAGAGAGACGGGTTTTGGGAAATAGAGCCGTCGGGAGTTTCAAGTATACCGTTTGGATCACGTCCACGTCCACGCGTTTTGACTTTTGCATTTCAGTTCTTTTTTTTTTTTTTGGAACCAGCTCTGGGTGCACTGTTTATGGGATGGGCAAAGAAGCAAATATTTTTTTTTTAGCGTGGACAGTAATAGAAATTTTTTTTTATAGAGTCTGTTTGGATTGAACTTATTATTGCTAAAACTGAAAACTAAAAACACTATAGCAAAATAATTTTTAAAACGCAACTTCACTTTCAGCCACTTTCAGCCCAATCCAAATGCTCTAATAGTTTTCATTTTTCAGCAAAATAAGCGGTATCTAAATGCTTATTTTTTATTGTTTGAGTGTTGATGAAAAATGAAAATTATTTAACTATTCAGCTTATTTTTGCTACTATTTATAGGCTCTATTGCACGTTTTGGCACTATTTATGAGTCCACTATACTATTTCAACTAACTTTTACTTTTAAGAATCTACCGTACTTTCTGCAATAATTTTTTAGAAAAAGCGGTGGTAATTAAATTTAGATTAAGGAACGAATTAAGAAAGGGAAGGAAAGGGGCTAAAATTTATGAACTTTTTAAAAAATAGTAAATTACTTTTTTTTTTTTAATACAAGATAGAAATTCTACTCTAATTTAATTTAAGTGTATATGTGTGTGAAACTCCCTACTGAAGACTTGAATATTGGCCTTTACCCCCCCCCCCCCCAAACATTAATACTCATGGAATGACACCTTTAATTGATTTGTGTTTTTAAATTTAAGATTATTTAACTAAAATATAAAGGTATTTTAGAATAATCATGGGAACAACCTTATGTTTCAATAATTGGTTCCATTTAAGTGGCCAACACATGCGCGCGCTCACACACACAAAAAAAAAGCAGCCAACACATGCGCGCACACACAAAAAGAAAAAAAATAAAGAAAAAGGAAGTTAAAGCTTAAGAGTGTCCTTGGGTTGTATATGGTACTTGTTCATATATTCTCTTTGATATTAGACAGTAACATGGAAGTCCTTATTATTTGGTTTCACCCTATAGGGAAGATTCGCCTTATAAAGACTGCAGAAAGTCTCAGCAGTATATCCTTGGATAATCTTTGTAAGTATTTTTGTTTTACCTAATGTTCGGTTTGTGAAATGGTCCTCTAGTACTGTGGAATGAACTTAATTAAATATAATAGTTAAATTGGAAAATAAATATTCCGTGGGAGGACTTTATTAGTTCCCATTCAATTATTGTTGTGGTGTGGCTTAACTTCTTGTTTATGTATATAATCAATGTCTCCGTCCGTTACCAATAGGAGAAGAATTGCTTTAGTTCAAAGCCAATATTCATTTTCTGGAAATGACATTCTTGGAAAAAGCAATCATTTGAAGCCCCTGACTTCTGCAAGAAGCATTCTGTAACCAAGCTCTCTGACGTGGTTTTTAAATTGGTTCTTTTACTTAGGATCCTTCTATGACATGGTTAATATGTTTCTGTTGGTACTATTTAAACCCCAGCTTCAAATAATTTTTTTTAGTAAGATTTCATAGTAGCAGATCAAGCACTTCTCAAGATCCCTGAGCTTTGAAAAATTTTGTGCAATTCTGGTGAATTAAAACTTGGTCTTGCAAAAAACAAATGTGTTGGGAATAATACACAAAATAATAAAAGAAGAACAAAGATAACACAAAAGATAAACAAAAATGGATAACTTGGAGTTGGAGGCACAAAATTGTTATCCTTAGACAATATCCATTTAGCATGAGAATGGACGAAGCATGCGAATGTAGTGAAACAATGATTGATACTGCAAACAAAGTAATAATATATGCTCACTACATTAATACTAATTGTTATCGATTATGGAACAATAAACCAAAATGAAACACATGTTTAAACAATGATTAATAGTATTATCATGATTACCTTTGGGCTATTCTTATGGTAAACTATTAAACAATTTTGATGATTCTCTTTTACCTAATAGGACTAATTTACGGTGCCCGTTAACAACAACTTCTTTACTTTTTTTGTACAATTTTTTGTCATCTTTTGTAACTTCTGGCAGCTTTATACTATTTTTTACACATTTTTACAACTTTTTACAACTTTTTGAATGAAAAGTACATCCTTAACCAGCACCACACCGGTGCTAGTTAACATTTGCCATTAATGAAATATTCATAATTAAATTGGTCTGTTACTTTTGGGTATCCGTTTCAATCTCAACTATTAATATTCATTAACTATTTTATTCCAATTTATTAATCACTTGAAAGTGGGGCATCTTTGGGCCAACTTAATATTGTGATTAAAAAATTGGGATTAGCAAAGTCATTAATTTTTAACAATAGGGAATGTGTTAAATTTCAGTTATTTTGACTTGTTATCTAAGCATCTTTCTGATTGGGTCACTTTGGTGATTACCAATACCTATCAAAATACAAACTCCAAATCAATATTATTAATGGCTTTGCATACACATTAAATTAATGGGATACATTATAGCAATACTGACATAAACGTTTGTGATATACATGTTTACATCGAAATAAATAAGTTCCTTCTCTCATAAAAGACATCAATGAAATATTTGATAGAACAATAAGTTATAGTTTTGATAATATTAGTAGTTTATTACAATATTAAATAAATTAAGTATCCGTTTGGATACTGAGTCTGGCGTTCAACGTCTGCGTTTCACTTTTTTTTTTTTTTTATTAGAAGAGCGTTAACTGAGTTCCAGTGGGTCCCGTGCACTGTTCACGGGACCCACAAATCTCTTTTTTTAACAAAATTTTCATTAAAAATGGGTTCCACGACACTATTTACACATTTAAAAATTATTTTGCTACAGTGTTTTCAATTTTCAGCGGTATCCAAACGGATCCTAAATTCAGCAATTCAACATTCGTTGCATGTAAAAAGTGAACATAAGGTGGAAAAATTAATAATGAACAGTAACTGACAATCTCAAAGTATAAAAGAATTTATACCATAACTATTCATGAGTGTCAGATGGTATTATATTTTCAAGTTTAAGATTTGAGTTTTTAACATTAAACATTAAAGTTGTTAATCTTTAAAGAAACAATTAAATAAAGGGTCATGTTAGCGGGTATTCTTAGGGTAATGGTTAATAATCTATTTTAGGAAAGTTTTGACACAACTTTTATGGAAAATAGAAAAAACTATCAAAATATTAATTTTTTTTTCTTTTCCCATAAAAACTTTCTTTAAATGGATTATTAATCACTATCCTAAAGACATCCATTAGCATTTCCCTTAAATAAATTAGAACCAAATATCGTAGAAATCCGTAATACCCGAAATTTATTAACTAATGGAAAAAACAAAGTTCATATTATCCAAACTTGATCCAAGATCATATAGAATACTTTAATTGTTTTCACAAATTCAAAATCACAGTCATGATAATGGAAACTATAATTGTTTATAAATCTTATTTGAGTTCTCAATTATCACAGAAATGTAGTAATTTCTTATGAAGTTGACTCCTCCAAAAAATTATTTGAATTAGAAACTATTCATGACAGCCTAAGATATACTTAAATGTTCCACAGATAGCCCATGTATCGTTACAGAATTTTTACATTCCAGACAGTTTTGAAAGTGTTGTGGTTTTCCCAGCTCCATTTGTTCCTAAAAATCCAAAACATTCTCCTGTTTGAACTGAGAAGGTCAGTGACTGTACTGCAACCTTAGTGCAGCGATGTATTCCTCCAGGTCCAGGATACACCTAAAAGTTACACATTAAGAGGTAATTTTTTGTACCTTCTAAAGATTACGCAAGTAGATGATGGCATTATCAATTTAGCCTGAAAGTACCCTATTTCTTTTTGTTTTCACATCTATGTCTTCAGCAGGATCAAGAGCATTAGTTTCTGAGGAGGGTTTCAAGAGAGATTCTAAATAACTAGAAGTACCACACTGGAGAATTTTAATACTTCTCCACCACTCTTTGATTGTGACAGGAGTCAATTTGTGAGAAGGCAACAGTTCAAGGCCTAGTATTTAGAGGAAGTAACCAATGCTCTGCCACAGGTAAGAAAATTGAATGGAATCAAACGAAGTCCAATTTTAAAATTAATTTTCTTGTTCAATTTCAAAAGCATATTTAAAATGAATACATGTGGCCCTATTCTAATTGGCCAAGGATCCATAGCCGACCCCAAATTTTGGGACTAAGGTTTTGTTGTATTTAAAAACAATAAGATTTCTACACCCATGCTTTAAATTTTCCACTGATACAGCAATACGTGGGCAGATTGAATTGCTACAAAGTGGCATCTACAAACTAATGGAAGTCCTCGCAAATCCCACCAACATAAATTTTTTTTATGGGTGAGTTACACGTGCACCCAATGGTTATTGAACCCATAACACCTTACCCACCATGGCTCCACCCTTTCTTAATTAAGAAGTGGCATTTGAGCCAGAGTAGCCACATAACAGTTTTTTTTTTAAATATTAAACCAAAAAAATACTTAATTTTGTCTCAATGCATTACATCAAATAAAAATTTATCAATTTCTGTGAAAATCTAGTTTCTAGATATCTAAACGACTCCAAGCAAGAAGTTGTTTTGCCACTTTATTACATGAACCAACTGATCATAATAAAATAGATTAGCAGAAATTGGCATTGTATCGTTGAAAAATCCACTCATCTAATTGAATTTCAGTTAAGAAAACTTTTGTACAAGCTGCATCAATATCAAACTTGAAGATCACAGTTATTGGGCGATCTGAAAACGGAATGTCTATATTATGCCTTTGTGGCATGAGAAAATTGGGAAGATGAGAAACCTTCTAGTCCTTACCAATTAGAAAAAAAAAAAAAAAAAAAAAAAAACCAGACCAATAGACTCGGGTTAAGCTCCGGGATAAGAAATCCAATTTAGAGAGGATATTCACATTTGTTTTGTGCGCTTAGAACAGAAGAAATTTTGTTCACACATCAACGTGTATTGTCCTGCATATCCTGCATACCACGTGGCCAATTTACTGCATATGAATTTCAATTGATGGTTCCAGCTCTGACATAAAAAGTTAGAGGAGCTAGTTTGTTATTAAACAATCAAATACTTCAATAGGAAAGTGGATGTTGCTCCTCAGCTTCATATATAATTGGTACATTATCTTACGTCGCACGGGTAACTTACTAGTTGGTACAAAAGCATGGATGGTGATGAACATTTGTTGGACAATATTATCAAGAAAATAGTTGAAATTACCAAACTTACCTAATCTGAGTTGCTATCCTTTTTCACTTTAATTGGAGTATTAGTTTTTTCCCCCTTGGCGTCCTCTTTCTCTGATTAAGGTTCTTTAGTTTGGTCATCAGTTAAAACATTTATAAGTAAAATAAAAAAATGTGGGACATTCCTACACAAAATAGTGTTTGTTAAATTTAAAAATAAATAAATAAAAAACTCTACTTAAACAAGGATATATTCATTCGGCCTTATAAAGCAAAGGTCCTTTGGCTTTCTTCGACTAATAATCAGTTAAAGCCTTGTAGGCGATTGTTAACTAAAAGAGAAAAACTGCCTTGATTTGCTAATCACTATATATATTTATTGTTAAAGATATTAGGTTTATGTTAATGTAATGGCCCAAGAGGCCCAATATATTGTAAGTCCATCTAGGGCTAACCCTAGCTCTTGTAAATGCTCCACTAGAGTTCATTGTAATAAAAAATTGAGAATACAATAAAAATGCAGCTCCTACAGTTTTATCCATGGATGTAGGCTGTCAAGCCGAACCACGTAACCCTTTTTTTTTTTTTTTTTTTTCTTTCTTGCTTCCATTTCTCTTAATTATTTTATTCTCGTTTTTTCAACACTTATTTTCTTCTTTCTCTTATTTGATGTCTTTCAATAACGTAAAAATAAAATCTTGTCTAAGTATTCGTCATGTATATATTGCATAAGTATCTTGACTATCTTCAAACTAATATAAATTTTGTCCTACTATACAACACACACTCATTTTTTTCCATGTGCAATGCATGTGATCAAAAAGCTAATCAAGATATAAAATTGTGGACATGCATACAGCAGAAAAGAATAGAGCGCATATTGTAGGAAAGCTTTAATGCAGGACTGGGATAAAAAACTTACCTCAAGATCAAGATAACAAATGGAGGCACTAGTCACATTCCAATAAAAATCCCCATCACTTGATTTATCTTTCATCCCTCGCCGTAGCAGAGCTAGCGAAGCAAGCCCGTAAGCAAAAGCAAAACCCTGGAAATAATATGAAGAAATTCTGGAAGGATACATTACAAAAGTAATTAAGGAATAAGACAGTTATTATTAGAGTGAAGGTCGGCTATATATAGAGGCACAAATATTTAGTTACAACATATAGGTAAAATTTTATCAAGTGAAATGTAATATTAGATTCAGTGCTCTTGGCAGTATTGGAAAGATTTTACAGCAATACACTCATAGAAAAACTGGTTAGAAACTGCACACAATTCTGGAAGCAATCATATGCTTTTCTGATGGCATATGGCATTGCGGATGGTAACACATGTCTGACAGAATTGACAGCATGTAAGTCAATTTAAAAAGAAATTAAGCAAGTTTTCAGTCATCAGTGAGTTCATTCTTCAAAAATGACTTCCAGTAGACAATATGTAGCTTTCAATCAAATTCTCCTTTTAAGAGCTTTCTTCCCCCTCATTTGATAGACAGGTTTTCCATGATGTCATTTTAAAGTAAATTTTGTCAGATAAACAGTATATAATAACAATAAATGTGATAAACATTTAGGACACAGTAAGTTCAAGATGACATTTCTCTAACTGCTTATTTCTACACACACATGTATATAAATAATGATGATGAAATCAAATGGATTCCGACTTCAAGCATTAAATCAACTGTCTTAGTTAAGAGGAGTAATGGAAAAAATTGGCTCAAAATCACAATCAATTCCCTTTTCAAATCTTGCTGGAGCTGTATGAGCCCTTCCTGTATGGCATAAATGACCTACATATAGGAAGAACCCTAGAACAAAATGAGAGGTAGCTAACCAACATCTAGGTTATATATATAATGACTTTTTTTATGTTTTCGTTGTATACATAACTTAGATGTTGGTTAGCTACCTCTCATTTTGTTCTAGGATTCTTCCTTCTCGTAGGTCATTTATGGCATACAGGAAGGGCTCATGTGGCTCTAGCAGGATTTGAAGAAGGAATTTTACCAAGAAAAGGAAATGTATAAACGAAGAGCTTCCCAACAATTACAATGGAAGACTTAAATGATTCATAAAATCAACTAATGACATACAAGAGACCCCCCTTCATTGTACAACATTCAAAAAGAAAACTGAAGAAAGAGGCCCTAAGATCAACCACAGATATCTCCCCACCTCCAAAAGTGCAACTATTCCAGCCCTGCAAAGCATCAACATAACACAATTAGGAGTTACATACAAAACACAGCTAGCGCTTCCTTGGGTCATTCTAAAGGGTATTAGAATTGACCCAAAAACGTCATGAGGCTGGGGGGCACTGTAGCATAACGTGGGACCTAATGAGGACATCAAGATTTTAAGTGGGGGACATTGTAATACCTTGGTGGATTATACTGAATAAGTGTGTGTTGTGCAAGCAAGTGTTGAGCCTCCACATCGGGTCTTTACTTGGTTGAACTTGGCTACATAAGTGATTAAGATGGGCCACAATCGTAACTTTACTAGTATTTTTGGGATATAGCACAAATGTGACTAGTGATCCCTTGAATCATTACAACTTTAGTAACAAAAATGATGTAGGGGAACTTCTATTTTTGCCATGTTTTAATGTCAAGAAAACTAAGAATGCATGTCAAACACTTACAAGCTCAACATAGTGCAGATGTGGCTAGTTTCCTAGGGCTACATAAGAGTGCATGTTTTAATGTCCTGCCTTTTTCAAATTGCAACTAGTATCCCAAAGCCATTATTGATTTTACCTGATATTTGACTCAATCCATTGCATCCTTGGAATGTTGCACTAGGAAATGAAGAGAGAATAAATGAATCAATGAAAGAGAACTTTTCTTTGGCTAGCCACCACTCAGAAAATATTGGCAAGGGTATGCCACCTACACAAACTCAAATAGTAAGTAGAAAGTAGCAAAACAGACAAAAGAGGAGTCAGAAAATGATTACATTGACCATCAACTTAGAGAACCTAACATAAATGAAATTATATTCATAACATAATTTATTCCTTTTATCTTCTTCTTCTTCTTTTATTTATTTAATTTTTAATTTAAGAAAAGAGAGGGTTGCACTCACCATTCTCCAAAGTAATATTGTACAGAGATCTTTGCATTATCAGAAATTGATACTAACCTCCCATGTTAGAGTTGTTTTTCATAAATAACTATAGCACTGAAGATAAATGAAAAATGCCTACATATTAAAAAAGTTTAAGTTGATAACAAATGATTGAGTTTAATAATTTAACCCTTATTCTAACACTCCCCCTCAAGTATGGGTTTAAACTCTCCCTTAATACGTAGGGCCAAAATATTTAATATAATGGGAGGTTTAGAGTGGGACTTGGTTCAACTCAAGACTACTCACTTTAATACCATAATAGATTACCCTTTTCCACTAGTTTAAGCTCTGAGGACAACTGGGATTTCAAATTGACAATTAGTTTAAGTAATGGTTTTGGTGTTGCAAATTCTGTAGCAGGTACTAGAAATGTTGATGGCAATGATCTTCATAATATTGATATCTATTCAAATTTAAAATTATGTTTTGATACAAATGAGAATTAGATAATGAGTAAAAAGATATGAATTATAGTGAGCTGCTACTAATAATTTGGACATGTCTTCATTCCAATGTAGAGGGTTTTTAGCATCTCAGCTAACCCAGGGGAGCCCCACGCCAGGGGGAGGGGAAAGGGGGTTGGAAGGGGATAGGAATTGGTCTTATGGGAACCCAGTAAGTATTTTAGTTTCAGCATGTTGCCATAAAATAGAAGAACCATACAAATACAGTGTGAAAGTGGATCAAGTTAGTATTGACTAGCAACAACAAATAATCTTTTAAAAATCAAACATATGCAAAATGCAAATGTCAAGAGTTTAACATATCAGGAAAGCATTAAAAACCAGAACTAAAAGGATCAAAGCATAGTTTGCATTGAAACAGGAATGCAATATGGAATTCCATATGGGCTTCCTTGGAATAAAAGCATAGTTTGCATTGAAAAAGATTGAGAAGAGTAGGGAAATATTTGGTGAAAATTTTCATAATGCTAAAAGAAGTGGGCTTCCTTGGAATGCCATGATTGGGTGCATATGTACAAAATGGTTGCCCTATGGAGGCTTTGAGTATTTTCCCCCTAATGGTGGAGGATCCCAATCCTAAACCCAACCATGTACTATGGTCAGTGTGCTTTCAGCCTGTGCTCAAATTGGTGATTTAGATCTTGGTAGGTGGGTGCATGAATATATGAAATCCAAAGGATGCAAAGGTATTATTGGATCCAAAATACTAGCTACAACATTTATTGACATGTATTCCAAATGTGGGAGCTTGGAGAGGGCAAAAGAGGTTTTTGACCAGATGGTCTCCAAAGATGTTGTCTCCTTCAATGCTATGATTATGGGTCTTGCAGTTAATGGTGAGGGAGAGGAGGCATTGAAGCTTTTCTCCAAAATGCAAGAGTTTGGTTTACAACCCAATGCAGGAACTTTCCTTGGTCTATTATACGCATGCTGTCACTCAGGTTTAGCAGAGAAAGGACGCCAAATATTTGTAGACATGACTTCAAGATTTTCTGTTTCACCTGAATTAGAACACTATTCTTGCTACATTGATCTCCTTGCACGAGTAGGCCTTGTTGAAGAAGCACTTGAGGTTGTTTTTTCCATGCCTGTTAAGCCTAATAAGTTCGCGTGGAGTTCTTTGCTCGGGGGTTGCCTTCTCTACTTTAGAGTTGAGTTGGCTCGATATATTTCTAGATGGCTTGTTGAATTGGACCCTGATAATTCTGCGGGCTATGTGATGTTGGCTAATGTATTTGCAGTTGATCATTGCTGGGGTGGTGTCTCAGCTCTGAGGTGGCTTATAAGGGAAAAGGGGGTCAAGAAGCAGCCAGGACGTAGATGGATTAGCATCAATGGTGTAGTTCATGAATTTCTTGTGGGCTCCCCATCATATCCTCAAATTAAGAGCATAGACTGTACATTGAATGGATTGGTGAAGCAAATGAAGGAAGCCAGGCCATAGGGAGTTTTCCAGTTCTTGCTAGAGGTGCTGTTATTACTTTGGAATCACATTTGAAGTGGTTTGCTTTCCCAGCCCCAGCCCCACCCCCCCTGGGAACAAAAATTGAAGTGTTACGGATTCTTATTGATGAATTAGGGGCCCATTTAACACCATAGATCTTGCAGTCTTTGCTTTAAAGCTACCCCTTTGTTCTGCTACTTCTATCATGGTATCATTCTTTTTTGCTTAAGATACTTGTAAATTTATTTTTGGCAAAAATGCAAAACTGACCTTTTAACTTTCACCGTTTTTCATTTCAGTCTTCTAACTTTTAGTTTGGTCAATTCAGTCCTCTAACTTTCAATTTTTGTCAGTACAGGGCTCCATTACAACTCAGTTAGTGGCTGCCGTTAGAACTCCTGAAACGACGCCGTTTTGCTTTCTTCTTTTTTTTCTTTTTCTTTTTTTTATTTCAGAATTAAAAGAAAATAAAAAAATCTGAAAAAATAAATAAGGGGAACGTCGTTCCCCTGAATCAAAACAAAACAAAGAAACATCTCCGGGCTCCTCATCTACCGCACCAACTCCTACAAATCCCTCCGCTCTTCAATCGACAAAGCCGCCAAAAAACTCGAGACCATGAAAACCGAAACCCCAAATTCCTCCTCCTCCTCCTCCTCCGTCGCAAAAGTCAAAATTAGCAACAAGAAATCCAAGACCAAGAAGATCGATCGCGTCGAGACGAGTCTCAAGGAATCTAGCCGCGACCTTTCTCTCATCAAGTTCAAGTCCGGTGCGGTGGTCGCGCTTGTTCTCTTCATCGTTTTTGGGCTCCTCAACTCCTTGTTTGAAGGCAAGGTTGTGGCCAAATTACCGTTCAAGCCCTTCGGGATTGTCATGAAGATGAGCCATAAAGGTTTACATAGAGACGATGTCACTGATTGTTCGATGCCATTTTTGTTTCAGGGGGAGGGGAATGACGTCGTCGTTCCCCCTTAATTTTTTTTTTTTTTTTTTTCATATTTTTCTTATTTTCTTTTAATTCCGAATTTATAAAATAAAAAATAAAATAAAAAATGCAAAACGGCGCGTTTTAGGAGTTCTAACGGCGACTATTAACTGAGTTGTAACGGAGCCTTGTATTGACAAAAATTGAAAGTTAGAGAACTGAATTGACAAAACTGAAAGTTAGAGGATTGAAATGAAAAACGGTGAAAGTTAGAGGGTCAGTTTTGCATTTTTGCCTTTATTTTTTTATAAAAAGGAAAGGTTACATTTTGGGTAACTAGTTTCTTTTATATATAAATATGTCAGCTAAAGATGTTAACATAATTAATTTTCCCCCTCAGGTGTGGGGGGAACAATAAATATTCTGCAAGTAATGGATTTTACTATGTATCAACAGAAAAATTAATGCATGCATTACTTTTCTTTGCATATGATTGATACCATTAACATAGTTATTTATGGTGCATTGATTGTCACATAGAGAGAAAAGATTTTGGAATTATCAGCTTATATATCTTATAAATCAACCTATATGATTTGGAACTTGGAACATGATGGATATTATAACAGGTATTTATCTTCTATTGCAGGTATACATTGCAAAATGCTGAATTTAGGCTTTGCCTTGAAAGAAACCTTGATATGCAGGAAGGAAGTCTTGTAAAACAAATACCAGAAAATAGTAGACTTGATTTACAAGGGTTGTTCCTTGACAATGCAAGTATAATTAATTTATCTGGAGAACATGAATTGTCATCTAAATTTGAAAAATTCACTGAAGACTTGTCGGAGAATTTTGGTATTCAAGACCTTGGTGAAATGTCCCCTGAAGCTCAACATTATATTCTTCATTTGCAGTCTTGTTTATCTTCAATAAAGAAGGTATGTTCTAGCACTAAATAATCTTTCTTGGTAGATTAAGTGATCAAAGTCAGAGTCTATGTTTTTGAATTAGCTGATTCATTGAAGGACTAAGATAATAGCATCAAAAGTTGGACTTATATTGTTGGTATTTTATCTTGACATTTCACTTATCAAAAAGAGATTTTATCTTGACATTTCAGTTGATGTTTTATCCCTTGATCTTGGAAATAGTGTGTTTGGCAGTAGATGAACTACAAAGGTCTGATAGAAGACACATCCCTGATCAATGAAGGAGACAGTCCTTGAATCATTGGAGAAAATGGATATTTAGCTGCCCCAAGTAGTCAGTACTTGGGATTTAGTGCTTTGTTTCTGTGGAATTTTATGAAATGATATCATTTATGGGCTAATGCTAATTTGATGCCACCATTGACATCTCTTTCAATTCTAAGTGGTTCATGGATTATTATGAGTAATGACATGATTGGAAAGAGCATATGAACACTAAAAGGTGTATGCTTTTTCACAGTATCTTAATATATACTATCCCAATATTTGGAAGTGTTATGTAAGAATTTTTTGGACACTAGTCATCTACAGTAATTATGGAGAGGTGGATATAATTTTTTACTTTATTGACCGTACTTATGTACCTGTTAACATATTTAACAGACACAATCTAGCGTTAGCAGTGCCAAAACTAGAAATATTAGTGGTTGAGTCATTTGCCAACACACTAGGAAGATTAGAAGATGCTGAAGGTCGGAAAGCAAACCTGAAGTCCAGTCATATAATCAGTGGCTCCTGAGTTAATGACCTGAGTCAATGACCTAGGATTCTTGAGTGGTGAGACAAGCAATTTTAGTATTTTTCTGAACCAGAGTACCAGTGGAAGAAGATCATGCAACCAAATTAGATTGAAGAGACACTAGGCAACAATACTTTTCTTAGGAGTGGATACTATGGTTGTGGACTTCTGTAATCCCAACAAAAATTTAGAGTATGATTCTCACCAGGACAATACTTGCATTTGTGGGGGGGCCACATCCTCTGCTACCCCCTTACTCTTGCTCACAGTCTCAACGGCCACCTCTGGAGAATCTACCAGTCTCCATAGCAGTGCCAGAAGCGGATTTCTCATTAGAGGATTATGTAACTGGACCAGGATCAAATAGGGAGGCTGCCTAAGTCGAGTAAAAACCTCACCAAGAGGGGGAAATTCCTTACTTCCTAAAGTTTGTGTCTTTACTAGCTTAAATATTGGAGGCAGCTCAGATATAAACTAGGCTACATGCATGCACTCTTTGCTTTTGCATGACTGTGATATCAGCAGAAAGTGGTTGGTAATGATGAAGCTCCTCACATATACCCTTAAAACTTGGTGTAACAATCTTCTGGAGAGAGGTCAGTAAGACCAAGAGAGAAATAAGCTAGATGGAGGTTATAAATGCGTATGAGATTATTGACACCATAATTCAACCCTTGGGCTTGTTCCTACACAAGGATATGGATCACCAGTACTCTCACACAACCGTTAGTCTATAGAACAACAATAAGTTCACAAGGCAAGCAAATACTCTCAACTCCTTTACCACGACAATCGCCAAGAAATTATAAATCTAACACATCATCAACTAATCCAAAACGTTTTAGACCCACGTAAGTCATCACAAGTGGAGAAAACACTTGACCCGACATACTACCATGATAACTAGACAGTCGCACGCATATTTACAAATATCGGCACATCAACACAATAATTGCACAGATTGACACATTAGCATAGTGGGTTTCACACAAAAAAGATAAGTTGACACGTATCGGTATGGATTGGTTTAACATAAGTCGCGAAGGTGTGTATCATTCGTAGGGGATTGAATGATTAGGCGACTGAAGAGCATATTAGCATTTGTAACTCAAGTGAGTGGGAGTTTGGCAATGTTATAGAGGCCTATATGGATTTCACTCAGTTGGCGGAGGTCATGATGGGCTCAAGGATGTTTCTTGGTGTGGTAGTAGTCACGGGAAGACTTGGCGTAGTAGACTTGATTGCAGAGTTGAGCTGAGAGCAATATCGCCCTAGTCGGACGACATGATCAGCTGTTGTGGATGGTGACTGGGTTTGTTACCAGTGCAGGCTGGCGGCTCTATTTTTTTTTATTTTTTTTTATAATTAATAAATAGAAAAGAAACCCTCAGCAGGACAACTAGAACACCATGAAATAACAGGAAAATAAAGGGATATGACCTACGACAGCACCAAGTAAGAAATCCACTAGGAGTCAGCACTTAGGGTGGACCTGAAGTTATCACTAAACCATAGAAAGACCAAATGACCATTTTTTTCATTCATCAAAATATCAACTATTTTCTCAAGGAGTACAATTTGCTTATAAAGATTGCTAAACTCTAGTTCTAATTGGCTTAGGAAACCCTAATTGCCTTATTAAAAAAAATAACCTTACTTCCAAATTAAAATACTAATAGCCTAATAAACTACGAGGACCTAAAATATAAAAATACAATTGACTCGCAAACATAAAAATACTAAATAAAAATCTTCTTGCATCTCTCGCATTATTCTCCTCTGATTGGAGAAAACTTGACCTTGAGTTTTAAAGTATTGAAGGATTAGGATGCTAACAACTAATACTTGCTTCAAGTCTGGAATCACCTTAGGGAGTACAAAGAAAAGAAAAACCTTGAATTCCATCATGTCAAACTCTTCTAGAATAACAAGATCAATGTGTGGAATCAACACAACCTTATCTTGAACCATTGAAAGCACTATGTTATCCACTTTCTCTACTTTAGCAAACTGTTTGTCTTTATGCACCATAGAAGGCTGATAAAAAATAGTTCATTAGCTTCCAATATCACATTATGTGCACCCTCTAACATAATACTCTCTTTAGAAACCATTTCTTCACCTTGCTACTCTTCAATAGATTCGTTTCCTTGCATGCATGTTAAAGCAACACTTGTCGAGGCATGTACATCTTTGTCAACATTAGGCTTTGGTGTTACTTGAGGTTTCTCCACTACCAAGATATCATCATCATTGTTGTCTTCTATGGGTGCAGCAATAATTTCACTGTGATCAATTATCCTTAGTTTCCCAATTGAATCGGTTTGAGTCGTCATTTGCTTCATCTGAGCAATCAAGTCTTGAACACCTTTCATGAGCTTTTCAAATAATTCCTTTAATTCCTTGCTTTGACGAAAGGTAGATTGTTCAAAAGTGCACTGAGGACATGAAATGGGATGATGATTCATCGTATTTGCTTCGACTTGAAAAGTACCACACTGAGATTAGGGTAGATACTTAGCTCGAAAGTATGATGACAAATACTGTTTTGTGCTCCACTTCTTAACTTCAACTTTGCATACCCAACCTTTATGTTTTCCGCAAAATTTGCTTGCTAAAAGAATTGCTCCATCCCATTCATCCGGTTGACAAAATCTTATGGATTAGTTTTACAACCGTCAAAATCCCATGGATTAATTTTACAACCGTCAAAATAAGCTGCTTCTGATATTATCATAGCTCACTGGGCAAAAAGATTTTGCCAACTTGACTTGCTAAGTACGGCCCACTAAAGAAGAGATTGTCATGGCATTAACCAAATAAAGCTTCACAGTTTGAACACCAAAAGAAAAACCATTGTATCAACGTGGACTGGGCTGACTATGTGGGTGTTTTTTTTTTTTTTTTTTAATTTTAATAACTGGGTTGGGACAGTAAAGGCTGAGGCAAAAAGATGGGCTGTCTTTGGGTTGGGTCAGATGTGTTTAAGGTTAATCAGATCAGGTAGGTCACATGAATTGCTAAAGAAGGAGACTAGGGGAATTTAGACAGGCTAGTGGGTTACCTCATGAGATTGGATAGATGGAGGTTTGGCGTTGCAATAGAACCGGCAGCGTGCTCTCTTTTCAACTGCTTCCATCTGTATACAGACGTGTGCACAGACCTTGGCTTGTAGGCCACTTAAGCTTTTGCAAACAGAGTTCATTTATGCATGAAAGTTTACATCTTGGTATTTTTGTTGTAAGTATATTGCGGGTTTAAATAGTTTTGTCTTTGTTGTCACAAACACATAACTGGAAGATAATGATGTATTTATTGTCCGCACTGAATTTATGTGATAATTATAATAAGCAAATAAATTTTACAAAATGGATTTAACACATAATTTGATGAATTAATACTAACTACACAAGAATATGTTTTATATATAGAAATCAAATATCATGATTCATGCATAAAATTTAACCAAAAAAATATTATGAAAACTTATAATTTTTAAACAAAAATTTTAATTTAATCTCGGGTAATTAAGGCAATGAATAATGAAAAGAAAGATAAAATCAAATTCTATACCCTAAGATAATCGGTTTATTGTTGGGCTTACTCTAGTCTTGAAGAGTAGGGTGCTCCAAGTCCAAGTTTTGTGCCTTGATTGGACTCATGGAAACTACTTGGGCTCCTTACGATGTTTCCTAGGATCTTGGAGGGTGTTTTAATCATTTTTTGAAAGTTTAGGGGTCATTTGGATGTTCCAGGAGTATTTTTGGGGTATTTAGTAATATGCGTTCTTGGGGGCTATTTTGGTACTTTGGATGTTTTGAGGTTATTCGAGCTATTTCGATAAGATATGGAGAGGGGGGTATTATGGAAAATGCATAAATTTCTGGGGGATTTATGCAACTATTGTAAGTTTTATGGGAATTTATTTAATTGTTGGGATTTGGGGGTTGTCAGATTAAATATGTAAAGTTGGGAGTTGGGATTTAGGTTATTGTAACTGGGTTGGGCTTTAAGAATTTTGATGGGTTTAGCTGTGTAGATGATTGGACTAAGATTTGTAGTGAGGCTGGTCTTGGGTTTGTTACTTGTTAGAGAAATAAACCGGGCTAGGTGGCTTTTTAGTTTTTAAAGAAATTGAGCCGAGTTAAGGCCGTTTTAAAAAGATTAGTGTTATCTCTTGACCTGCGAGAGAAGATTTATAAAAGAGACTGATAAGGAGATAAAAAATTCTCAGCAATCATTAATTAATGTAGAGCCACATCACGTGTATAGTTTGATTAGGATCCGGATTGTTTGGTTGGGTTGATTTATTTTATTTTTATTAGTGTCCGGTTTGTTCAGTTGGATCGATTTAGTCAGGTATATCTACACCTTGCAAAATCTCTCTCCTCCTCTGATAAAATTCAGATTAAAAAAAAAAAAAAAATATATATATATATATATATATATATATTAAGGAGAGTTATCACTTGGTCACAAATTAGGCTTTTCGTTTAATTATTTAAGGATAGGACTTCGAATGCAGGAATAATGTTGGTACCAATTTTGTTCTTTTATTATTATTTTTTTTAACGGCACAAAAAGCGCTTGTTGAAATGCTTCGTAGAGATTCAGTTTTTCCAAACTTGTCGTGACTTTGCGCTCTGATGATTAGGGGCTGTGAGTTCATGTTAGTGTGGTGCTCCAAAGGTTTTGCCAAACTGGCTTCTTTGCGACTTTGCCAGTTTATTTTTAGGGTGGTATTTAATTACTATATATTTTTAGGCACCATTTATTTGGTTTTGTAAAGGTGGGTCTTATTATAGCTTGTTTTACTTGAGGTAGTTGGTATTATGTAGAAACAGCTTCACTATTGTAAGAAAAACATCCCATTATCCCAATAGATCTGAATGGTGTGCGTTATAATGGAAAATCAATGTACAATAAAGTCTTGATGTGCTTTCATTGTAGAATGTCCCAATATAGCCTTCACACTTGCTATTAAACTATTTATGAGCATGGCTTAAGTATAGGACTGCAGTCAAACATAAATCATATATGCTTATGTGCTTGAGTTTGTTGGGATTAAGTTTATAG